>JARJDT010020193.1:0-16750 GCA_030264655.1 Leptusa sp. GC000079
AAGATTTCGCTTCGCCATCAGGCCCGATTACAATATGCAAATTCCCTAAATATTTCGTGTAAGCAGATGCCTGAACAACTGGCACCCCCTGATTGTCCAAATCGCGTTCCACGATTGTGGGATAGGGACCTTCGGGGACCGAACCATCCTCACCAGTACCTATTAAACGCGCAATATTTCCAATAGACATTTCCTAACTTTAAAATGTTGCACTTTTTACCATTATTTAGGAATGTATGTGTATGTCCACCAACTATCAACGCTATTCTTTTGGTTGCCTTGCGAGCAATTTCCAGTTCTTTTTGGTAACCCGCATGACTGATAACGATCACCGAATGGACATTTTCTTCGCGCACCAATCTTTCAGCTTCGGCATTGACATTTTCCGATTCATCCAAAAAGATTAAGTCTTCAGTGTTGGAAATTTCATCAGTGGTTGATAAGGCTACACCTATAAGACCGATCTTTTTGCCTTCGATTTCAATTATCATACTTTTTTGGCAGAGTCCTTGGAAGTCAGGCTCATTGGTGTCGTCTATATTGCACACAAGGCATGGAGCTTTGGAAGCTTTCAAAAAAGGCACGAGACCGTCAATGCCATCATCAAATTCATGATTGCCTAAAGTCTAAGTTTTTATATTAAGCTTTTGAATTGATTGTTCGTTTGAAAAAATTACGTAAGCTTTAATAGGGAGCATGTTCATAAAGTACTGCGTTACATTCCAACGGAAAAGCGTGTACCACAACGTGCCCTGGAAATTGTCGCCAGAATTCAGCAAAATTGGATTTTTCGCCGTGGAATAGATATCCATAATGGCCTGATACAAACGCGCAAAACCTCCGTGGCATTCATCATTAGGTTTGCACACGCCAGAGGACGGACTTTGTTCGTCAAATCTAAAAGATAACAATAATATTTGCTAATTGTGATTTTTCTGAATCTAATGTATGCCAAAAATGAAAAGAAACAAACAAAATACCTTGCGTGAAAATCGTTAAAATGCAATATGGTAAGTTCTAGATCATCAACATGGTTGGGATATGTTAATCCAAACTGACACAATGTTAAAATTCCTAAGAAAAATATACTTAAACACTGCATCGTTATTAGTTATTATTGCAAAATTGAGATGAACACGAAGCGAACTTGAGATCACAACTGATATACTGATAATTAAAATCCGGTGCTAATTAGTTGGTCGCGTGTACCATGTGTGATTAAATCTTAATCTCAATTGATTAACTTTATGATTAAAATTGGTTGTCACGTACACCAGTGCATGAAACGAAAGTCTTATCGTAATATCTACAGATAAATTGATCCCTTACATTTCAATATACGTAGTGCGATGCGCACAAGACGAGACAAGATCGATATTACTCAATCTTCAACTTGTCTCGAAAAGATAATATATATTTAATATTGATCTCAAGATTGACAAGAATTATTTTTTTTAAATCTCGGTCTTGAGTCTTGACGAGATCTTGATATAATAGGTTCCATACATATGTATACCTAGAATAAGGGAGATTTATAATATACATCTCGACTTCAAAAAATCATATTGATCTCGATCTCGAAAATTGTCGAGACTCGAGGCAAGGCCAAGATTAATCTTGCCTTGTGCGCATCACTAAATATATAAGCCGATAAGTTTGCCGTTTATTTTTAATGAATATTCTCTGAATATTGATTATATAATCAGACTTTTAAAAGTGCACTTGCCGTATCTCACCGCACTTGCAATAACAATTTTAAATGGCAAATTTACTACTTTTTGTCCGGCCATTTGTGATTGAGCATAAGTTGCATCGGTAATCAAAACTGGTTCACTTTAAAATTACTGCTGAACACGTGTAAATACCTAAGGCAAATGTTATAATTAATTGCAAACGCACACTTACATTTCTTTTTCTCACTTTTAGTCTTTTACAAAAAATGGCCAAAAAGATTTCATAATATCGTCAACTTTTAATCTATTCTTATTAACTATGAAACTTAATAAGCATAATAAACATCCTAATGTGATAAAATCCAATGACAAAATTCACATATTAGGTATGATTAGTAAATTTGTTGTGTTTGAAAAATTACGTTTACCTAACACGTGTTATCGACTAAGCATTTTGCAAAATTTTATCTACGTTTTTGTCAAAGTATTTAAAGCATTCGAGGAAAAAACAAAAAAGCAGTTTTCGATTGCACTAAATGAAATGCAAATATAATGTTATAAAAAGTTGAATAATTTTGGAATTTTCTTTCCTTGGTTTAGAATACGATAATAATTTGCTTGCAGTGGGGGTCTTGCTGTTGTCGCAAATAAATAAAGCAATTATGCATATGTCATTGCTTGATTTTTGTGTCTAGTCTTTGACTTTGTTTGTTGCCTTTTTCAATTCATATTTAGTTTTCAATAGTTCGTGGACTTGCAAAGACGACGCGGTCTCGAATAGTCATTAGCACAAAATAGGAATTCTTCTTCACTTACATCAATCAATAATATCGTAAACTAACGTCAACAATCAAAGTGCATTTTCAAAATTACTTTAATACTAATGCGAAGGTAAGTGGTAATAAATTCGGAAACTTTCCATTGAAAATTCCCAAAAATCTAGAAGGAACTAATGACCTATGATTCAATACTAGTTAATGACTATTTGGGCGATTACGGAAACTTCTAATGTACAGTAAGCCCCAAATACAAGACAAATTAATTGTAATATCCAAGAATTAGCTTTGCCGTTGTCGTTCATCGAATGTGTGCGCTTCTTCATTTGAGTGCAATCATCAACAATAGCAAGACGTTCCGTTCATTTTTGCAAACTTCTTTTAGTTCATCATGAACACGTCTGCGAATGCCTACGAGAGTTATCTGACGCCAATCCAGGAATTCTACAACGGGAGCTGCCTTTTCGTTACCGGTGCTACTGGATTTTTAGGTAATTGCGTAAACGCGCTCCCTATTGTATGCTAATTTTCCCGAACAACCTTCAAATTGTAACTTAAATTAAATTAGACTTTCAATTGTTAATTTTTAATATCCTCGAATGCTTAAGGTCGAATACTTGTGGAAAAACTGCTACGGTCATGCAATATAAACACAATCTACGTATTGATTCGGGAGAAGAAAGGAAAAGAAATGGACGTGCGACTCAAAGAGCTTTTCGACTGCGTCGTCTTCGACCGCTTGCGGGATGAAAAACCAGACTTCCGATGTCAAGTGATCGGAATTTATGGCGATTGTTCCAAAGTCAATCTGGATCTTAGCGAGGAAGACCAACAAACTTTGATCGAAAAGGTATTATATAAACTATTAATATATGCGGAATTCAATTCAATTTAAATTTTTCGAAGGTAAATTTTGTGTTTCATTGTGCGGCGACGGTGAATTTCGATGAGAAATTACGAATGGCCACGTTTATTAACATTCGCGGGACGCGGGAAATGCTCACATTGGCGAAACAAATGAAACACTTGAAATTCTTCACGCACGTGTCGACCGCATATGCGCATTGTCAACGCCACGACTTAACCGAGGATTTCTATGAGTCAACGTACAGGGCGCAACAATTAATCACCATCGTTGAAGAACTTCCGGAGGAGACCGTTGATCGGATTGAACCCATCATCGTTGATGAATTTCCCAACACTTATGCGTTCACAAAGACAATTTCGGAGCAATTGATCCAAGAACTTGACAACTTTCCAATTGCAGTCTACAGGCCAGGAATTAGTAATTAATGCCAACTGCAGAAAAAGAGCAGCTTTCTAATGATTTGAACCATTTCAGTTGTGTCCACGTACAAGGAGCCTCTGCCAGGCTGGATCAACAACTATTATGGACCGCAGGGCGTTGCAACTGGTGCCATGCTGGGTCTGCTGAGGTCACTTCATTGCGACGAGAACGTGGGTTCCAACATTGTCCCCGTGGACATGTGCGTAAACGGTCTGATTGCCGCCGCCTGGGATGGCAGGAAGAAAATGGACGAGGTCCTGGATTTCAACAAGAATGTAAGTCGCCAATTGCAACTAAAACCAATCGTTACTGTTCTAGCATGTTTGACTAAATTTCACAATACTTTGGCAGGCATTGGAAGTGGTGGAGAACAATTTGGAACGACGCAAATTTAAGGTCCCTATTTATCAATACGAATCGAACTCGACGAATCCAATCAACTGGAAGCTGTTCCGCGAATTGAGCCAAAAAAATAGAAATCAGTTGTACACAGTCAAAATGATTGGCATTTACTTTTTCCACTTGAGGAGCAATTACTATTCGCATCTCCTGGCCACCTTCTTCTTGCACTACTTCCAGGCTTTGTTCTACGACTTCGCATTGATTGTTACCGGCCAAAAGCCAAAATTGATCCAAGCTTATAAAAAGGTTCACAAGTTTACTTCCGTCATCTCCTATTTCTGCACCCAAGATTGGCACTTCAAGTCGCAGAATATGTTAGATCTCTGTGATAAAATGTCCGATCAAGATTCGCAATTGTTTTTCTGTGACCTGCGACGGTTGCATTGGCCTGCGTTCTTCAAGACATACATGCCTGGCTGTCGAATTTACCTCATCAAGGATCCAATGGAGACAGTTCCAGAGGGACAAAGAATATACCGAAAATTTTTAACCGGGACGTGTTTAGTGTTGAGTTTGTTATGTGTCTTGCTAGCTTGGCTCGCTTTTCAAATAATTAAATTGTTTTAAATTTACATTGTTTCTCGTATTTGTAATTTAATAAATTAATGAAAACAATGCCTATTTTAATTGTTGCAATCCCAGAAATCCCTCGTTCTTTGTCTGTTAGCCAGACGATGACTCGACTTTGCGGTCAAGTCGGCGCCAGTGACGAGTCAACATCCCCTATTTGGTTCGTGCCCTATATAAAACGCAAGCATTTATGAATGATGGGCGAGCGAGAATTGGGGAACGATGCACCCGTGAAATACGAAAACAAGCACGCACGCACGCAGGATATCGATCTCGCACAGGACGAACGAAGAAACCCGCACGATTTTCCACGAAAACTGAGACGTGGTGGGGGTGTTTGGTAGGATAACGGGAAAAACCCGAATGCTAGCGACAGCCGACAGCACCGTCGTAGCCGCCGCCACCGCCACAGACGTCACAATCTTCACATCGGTCAGTGAGGGCGATCGAATTCGTATTTTATATTAAAATAAAATAATCGTGGATGAAAAGTCTCTAAGAGAACACAACGAAAGTCGTGCACGCTAGCTATTCCTCAATAACATTAATCAACTACAAATAAGTAACAAAACGACACAAACTAGGAAGCAATAAAAAGGTGAGGCATAGTTTTCAACTCGAGTTAGCCATTAAATCAGCTTCTTTCTCCACCAATAGTTATTTTTTATATGTTTTTATAATTTTACTAGAAATTCGTTTCGTTTTTGATAATACAATTAAATGACAATCAAGGACGATGTCCTTACATGTTCGTTATTGATAACGCCGTAGTCTGTGGGACCGAGGTAGACACATAACTCGAAATCGATCAATTTTGTCCTTGTTCAGGTGTAATTTCGCTTTTGGCTTTTGTTTCCTCACAATACCTACTAATGTACATGTTAATGATTAATTTAACAACAAAAAATAAACATTTCCAGCACTTCATTAGCATTGAATTGAAGAAAATCAGAACTACGAATTTAAATAGAAATGCGTGTATTTGACTTTTAAACTATACTGATCGTGCTGCAGTGCGAAGTCTTGAACATTTAATTAAAAAAAAAGAAGTCGAGAACATTTGGTCGTGATGCTGTACGTGCCGCTGATTGTTGGTTTTTCGTTGGTGGCGTTTGGTTACACGCAGGATCTGCAGTTGCAATCAAGTCGAGGTAAGAAAACGATGTAAAAAGAATTCTTGCGATGGCCGGGAATCGAACCCGGATCAACTGCTTGGAAGGCAACTATGCTGACCATTACACCACCATCGCAACTTGCTGAATCAACAATTTTATACACATTCCAATTTCAAATTTTATTGATTATTCCTAATTTGAAATTGATTATTACCAATTTCAAATTGCAAATAATCAGTCTTCAAATACGTTATATATTTATAAAAGTAATCTCAAAATCGCTTTTCCTGATAAAATGCTGTTAAAAGTTTAATTTGAATGTCAACCAAACTGCCCTAAATTTAGATTCATATTTGTATAAAAATTAATGTCTGACATTTAATTTTAATATCAAGACCTTTAAAGATCGCAAACTTTAATATGTCACTCGCTGAACAGGTATGAGCCAATCTACTGATTCGCTCCCTTCGACGACGGACATTAATAATGATGCGACCTTAAGTAACGCCGAATATGAAAGCAGCATGCAACGCGCATTAGCTTGGCTGATCACTCAACGCGACCCCGATTACGGCTGGCATAATGACACCCCCAAGGTGCTAATGGCACTTCAGCTGGTCCAGTTGGAGGACGCCGCAAATATTCTGCCAACCCAACTGGAAATCTTACTAAGCACCAAGCAAATGGAAGTGGAGACGGTCATTCTCTTATGGAGACACCGCGAAGTTCCGATAACGCCGCCGAAACTAGCGATCTTCACCCTAGCATTCAATACTTTATGCCAGGACCCGCGGCAATTCCACGGGCATGACTTGGTCGGGACGTTGCAACACCATGAACTCTTTCTGGATTTGGACTTTGCTTACGCGTCCTTGGCGGCTTGCTCGGCAAAAGCGCACGTGCGCAAGAAGCAGATACGCCGGCTGCTTGAAATTGCGAACGCCGCTAAGAGTCATAACATTGGTAATTTCAGGATTCAAGGATCATTTCCGCATTTACCGACCAATTTGTTTATTTATAGACACTGTCTCTGTCACGATCATTGCACTGAAATGTATCGTCAAGGATCATCGTCATCGCAACCTGCAACATTCCATTCGCAAACCTTGTATAAGTTTAGGACGACAACAATTGCCTGATGGGAGTTTTGGAAATGTCTATAACACCGCCATTGCAATGCAGGCCTTGAATGATATTCCTGATATTAATAGCTACTGGAATAAGACTGCAGCAATCCTTTACATTGAATCCAAACAGGATCCGGATGGTGCCTTCACCGATCCGGGTCTAACCGCCGAAGTCATTTTGGCAATGAGCTCAAAGGGTCTTGGGGCTATTCGGAATCTGGACTGTGGTCGGCAAGACCCCGACTTTGACAATCACTGTAATTCTTATCACTTACTAGTTACTTTAACTCTGTCTTCAAAATTGTGATATTTTGTTTTCCAACAGTTATGGAATTTGGTGGTATGCCCAAAACGTTCGAACCGAACGTCTACTATAATGATTCAGATCCCAGGAATATAACAGTCAGCTACACGCTTTGGATGGGTACCAACATCACCGAAAGCCACACTGTTTTGATAACAGCACTGCGCAACACCTCGTTCTACAGCATCATGCAGATGGCTGGAGAAAATGATGCACATTTTGCGTTTGAGGCTTCAGAATGGCCGAATGGTCATTACGTGCACACTCTTGGAGGGCACAAAGAGGAACCTATGGGATATCATTACTGGTTGTTGTACAGATTGCCCGAAATGCCTGACCCGCATTCACCCCCAGGCAACAAATTGGTTGCACCAGTTGGTAAGTAAGCAAATTTCAAACATTGCTAGTTTAACTATTTTTGGGTCCTCTGCAGGTGTCGATGATTTGTTGATCGAGGAAGGTGATCACTACCTCTTCTGGTACAAGAAATTGTAAATGCATGCAAGCGGCGCAAAACACAAAACAAACGCTCATTATTATATCATATAAGTAAACTCTTTACAAAACCTCCTATAGGAAATCAAATCAGGCCTATACAGCACAACCACAAATAACTACAAACTGACCCAAAGTGTGAAAATGCAGAATTTTGTTTGAATTTGAAATATTGAAACCTAGTCGAAGATTGTTGTTGAAAAAAGGCGACAATTTTAGAACGCACGCAATCTAATTTCTCAACAGAAGAAACAAACTTATTAATGATAATGAAAATGCTTAAGTTGCCTTGTAAAAACTTATACTCATTAAGATTAAGAGCAAATTGGCGCGGCGCGATGCGAATCACTTTGCAAAACTACACAAAAAGTGAACAAAAGCATATGAAAGACCTAGAAGTTGGTAGAACTTGAAGGGAATTTGCGCGAATTTCCTCGATGCCTAATATCAATTCGCGTGCGCGTTAATAAATTATTACATGATAAACGCTGCTCTAAGCTGTACGTAATAAAAATACAAATGCTGATTACACAAACAAAACCAAGAAAACTAAGCAGCCACCGAGTTTGTATTTGTATAAATTGTAATGCGACAATACTACTTACTTATCTTATTTAATGGAAACGTAACCATGAAACAAAAATTGAATGTTTGTCCCGGTATTTAAAGAAACTATTGTAAACGTCTGAAATGTTTATAAGTAAATGTAATGATTGATTGTGAAAGCTTCGCGGTAAAAATTGATTCCATTCTTGACTCGCTGATTGATTGGCAAAATGATAAAAGTGATATTTGAATGTTATAAATGGTAATTTGAAAAACAAAAATATAAAATGCGCTTATTTTCTGTAATATTTATAACAATTAACAAGTAATAAGTGAGTGCGCGCGCCTGCGAATACGCAAAACAGAGCATAAACCAAACATTTTATTATTTAAGAAAATATGTACTTGTTGATGACATAAGTGACCGATATTTTTGTTAAGATTTGGCTTTGTCGAAATAAAAATTGATTTAAAAACATGTCCAATTTCCTTCGTTCATTTTAATATTAATAATTGTTGTTATGCAAATTTCCCACTTTAAGCGCGACAATCATATCAGTTTGACTTTGAGTTAGACTAAAATGACTCATCAGTCGCAAGTGGATTGATTTCTTATCGCGAGACCTATAACAAATAAAAAACAATCGATACCTCTATCGATTGAAATGCGTAATTATTGCATTGCTTTCTTTACTTAATGGATTTTTCATATGCTTAGAAATGAATATGAAATTATAGAAAGCACCTTACTCTCGATGTAGACCTAAAACTAATTCCTTTGTACAATAATATATATTATATTAATTACATTTACAATAGAAATAATCCATTTACATATTATTTACTTATTTATTTACTTTATTTATAACTCTGTACTGTTTGCATGTAGTTGTTTGTTTGTATTTGTAGTTGTTGTCTCTTCACCTCCATCTCCATATTCTATTCATCATGATGATAATTTCAATTTATAAATTTACGCAAAAGAATTGATTCGAAAACTAAGTTTTTCAATGTTCGTACCTTTTTATTTTCTTTGCATGCAAAATACATCGCGAATTTATCTACGCGTCGTTACACTTATTTGGAAATATCGGATTTGTGGAATTGTTCATAAATTATTGTATCAATCAATCAAACAACGAGTTTCAACGAGTGCGTAACGCATTACTAATAATTTTAATTTTGCTTTCTTTGCTAAATTTTAAATTTAGATGATTAAATAAACGACCAAGTCACCTTTTTTGCTTGCTTATCAATTTAAGTTTAAAATTTACTTTAAATGTGTGGATTAAATAAAATTAAATAACCAATTTGTTTATAAATATCACCAATAATAGTATCGCATAAATTCTTTTGCAATTCGCAACTGAAGCAATTGGATAGCAGTGTCCGCGCCGTACAAGAAGCAAACCCAACAAAGCAATCAACAATCAACAAATTTACACTAAAATTTAAAATTGCCCTCATTGAGGCAACATAATTTAAATCACAGTAAAGTAAACAACGGAACGGAAACTTTGCGAAGTTTTCGACTCGACATTCCTCTTTGTTATATTTTTTGTAGTAGAATTGAAATGGTAGTTTTCATTTGTCTTATTTGTTCTGGTTGGTTTATATTATGCAAAATTTAACAAATCTGGAATTGAATTTCCCTTTACTTTTGCAAGTAAAAAGTTAGGCTGTCTCTTTACCACTTACTATTTGTATTTGTCTTTCGTTCTCTCTCGCTCAACGTTTAAAAAAGTTCAAATCTCATCAATTATATCACCGGTTATTATTGAGTTTTTTTGCTTAGCTGTTTTCAGTTAGTTTTTTTGTTTGTTTAATTACTGGATGCAGTAATCTGTCGCGGATTTGTGGTAGTCGCTGCAGACCGACCGGCAGTTTTGCACTGTTCCGTTGACCCGTTGAATTTATGATTGATTTGTGTCTGTGACTGTAAATGTTTTTTCAATTCTTCGCGTTCATGTTGGTGTTCATGTTCGAGAAAGAGTTCGCGATCGATTTCGTTCGGAAATAAATTTGGAGTTAAATGTGAATGAGTGTGTCGACTTAATTTCGAATAGCACGACGTGCAAACGCGTACAGGATCGTAGAGTTGTTCAGACGGTAGCGGTGTGCTATTTTCCGAGCAATCGGCGCAGAAAATCCGGCCACAATTCCTACTCCATAGAAAAAAAATGAACAAAACTGAATTCCAATCTGAAAAAATACAAATACCGGCAATGGTGTTTCCGTCGGCCTAGCCAGAACACTGTATTGCATCCTGTACAACTGCTGACCGCATGGTCTGGTACCCATAAAGTAGTCGCCTGCAGACCGTCCGCAGGACCATCTTCCACTGCCTCCCAGGACATATCGCTGCGCAAGGACTCGACCGCTGAGGCTTGCCCTTCGCCAGCGCTGCATACTGACTCCACAACTGAATTCTACAAACACCGGAAAAATAACTAATTGCACGATAAAACACAAGAGAAGAGAAAAACAACACAGGTCAGTTTGTTATCGTAATTAGTCTGATCTGAAAAATAAATGCCAATCAATGGAAGGAAGTATGAAAATAATGAACGCTTTATTGGGACAATTTTTGAATTTAGAAGTTTTTCAAGCAACACTGACCCGTTCCGAGGTGAGGTGACAAGTTGAATCGCAATCGCTCGATGACTACACCGCCGTTCATTTTCAAAAGTCAATTTGCAAGTCGTGCACGAAGAGGAAGAAAATTTATGGAAACAAAACATGATGCCAATATTTAACTAATGATAATGAAGTGATGATGCCAATTGAATTGAATGATTGATTTCATAGAATTGCAAGTTTAATTGTGTGCAACTTACCGTTTCATCATTACGATCGTTCTCATTGTGGTTGCACTTGTGACAGACTTGTTTGATCAGCGCCTTGCGATACGTGTGCAGTTCGCGTTGCAGAGCTTCAACTTTTCTCTACGCAAACAAATATTTCCGCTAGAATTCAACTTGCTTTAAAAAGTTTGAGCATTAACTTACTCGGTGTTCGTCGATAATGTGCCACAAGCGTTCCTGCACGTCGGATTTCAACGGCACGAGGCCATCATCGTCCAGTAAAGGAGTACACTGTTGTCTAGGCGGACTGTTGTTGCAGTACAAGAAAGTCGAATCCCAGCCGTTAGCGCTCGGCGTGCGTGAATAAAGCGGCGGTGTCGAATAACTCGACGTTTTGCTTGCTTCCCCCAAGACTCCATGTCCATGTCCGTTTCTCGAATGTTCGCCAACACCGTTTGCAATTGCTAACGCTCCAAAACCATTTGCAAGACCATTTCCAGTTGCGTGTCCTGCCGGCAATCCATTTCCGAGTCGGTTGCACTTTTCAGGATTGGTCTTCATTTTTAGCGCGCATGAATTACAAACATCTGCGTTTCCTGCATCTCCATTCATTCCATTTGTTTTGCAATCGGTGACATCGACATCCGAATGTTTCCCGGGTTTGTCTTTATCTTCCGATGTCACTTTTTCAAAGCCATTGAACTCTTTCGAAGAGGAACTGCAAACGTTTTCCGACACAAGCGTCTCCGTACTTGTCTCGACGGAATTGCCATCGACAAGCCGCTGCAAATTCGAAGCACTGCTACTGAAGACTGTCACGTTTTCCGATTTACTATCAGTGCATTCGGTGTCTGAGTCATCTCTGCCGTCACTATTGTGGTTGATATCGCCGTTGTTGAGATTGAGCATCGGCTGATCCAAATTGACACTAAAGAGCATTCCGTTTTCGTTCTCGGGGCTGTTTTTCGCCAAGCAGAGTGAGCACTCTTCCAAGTCATCTCCGCAAACACAGTCCTGATTTGATTCGTGCTCGGAGTCTCGATCAGAGTCGTCAAAGTCCTGATCGGCTTTGTTCTTGTAAATGCAGTCGCTTTTACAATCGTTATCGTCCTGTTCTTCGTGTTGTATCGGGTTCTCAATTTGGCTTTCCGCCAGGATTTGGGTCTGAGTCTGATTCGGAGTTTGCGTTTGATTTTGCATCAAAGTAATTTTAATAGAGTCTACGATAATATTCGGATCACTACATCTTCGCACGTGGCCGTTGGCATGCGGGTCCGAAGCATGTGGAAGATCTCCATACGATCTGGTCTTAGTCATATGTTGCTGCACTTCATTGCCAGAATTACTCGACACCGCGCTGGTGACAGTGCAATTATCACTGTTCGATCCGCCTGCTTGCGTCTCCAAGGACCCTAAATAGATCTCTGTCCATAGCCGCAAGTCACGGACATTGCATTGCGGCCATAGGACTTGCGCGCCGACGGGTGCCGTATACAAATGATTCCTGAATGTGGGTCTATCCAGAAATTGCCAGACCGAAAATGTCGTATCGTAAAAATTCTCGCGCTCTTGTTTCGTGTTGCTAAGAAAAGTCCCATAGAGATTCGAGTACGTATGTTGCACCAGTTTGACGAGGTACGTCTGGGAGAACTCAAACGCGCAAGGATACTGGCTAAGGATCTGATGGACGCAGTCCAACCATTGCAGAAAGACAGGACAACGCTCATTGGGGTCTTCACTGCCGGTGGTGTGACCGCACCGGTCGGCGAACTTGTGCCCGAAAGCCAACCATTCTCGTTCAATAAGAATGCGAAAGCCATCGACGGTGCGATAGAAAGGATCCAACAGCAATTCGGCCAACGCGACAATTTGAGGTGTGCGATCCCATCCGTCTGAGCAATGCACCAACACCGGACGCGCATCGCGTTCTATAGCTGTGACTAAAACAACCGCCGATTTCATCAATCCAGACATGTGTTGCAACCAACGAGTGCCTTCCAGCAAGCCAAACCAGTTGGGTTGATCGGCAGACGACGTGCAAAGCTGCCTCAGCGCATGGAAACTCTTGCGGATCGAGTGGATATTCGCCAAATTCATGAACTGAATATCACAACGTGGATAGTATTCCGGACATTCGCAACCGCCACCCCTGGCACGGTTAGCAACCGCTGTCGTATACGACCGTGCATCCATTATCAACACCTTCTTTTTCTCGCCGTCTTCGACGAGCTCCGTACTTTTAATATGCGTCGATTCTTCATTGGAAGAGACCGAAGGCGGCGAATGGGAGACGTACAAAGCATGCGGCCCTCTGTCTTGAGTACACGCTTCCGATATGGCCTTAATGAGGTCTTCGTCCTCCGAGGACCGCCAACCAAGCCAGCCGACTTCCGGTTGACTGCAACGTGCAATAACTGCACCATTGCCAACATGTCGCCAGACCACCGACGGGATTCGCCGAGAACTGCGAAATTTCGCAACGGTCTCCAAGACCTCGTCGCTGATGTACGCGGGGACAAGCAACTGCGGTGGATAGCTCGAGCACAGCTTATAGTTCTTGTTGACAGAGGAAATGCGCCATGTTCCGTGCAAATTGAACTTAAGTCGGTCCACTTCCAAATTGAAAGTCTTTTCGTCGTACACTAAACTTTTCTGCAGTTCGATCTTGGCGTGCATTTCTTGCGGACGGTCCTGCTTGCTCCACACAAAGTAAAAGAACGCGAACAGCTCCTCCAAGTGACTTGGCGGTAACGAAGCCTTGAGCAGCTTGCCGAACCAATCTAAGCAAGTCTCGTTATTGTCGAACGTCAGTCTGTAAGTTCGCGCATCTTTGCAGCCGATATGTAGGAAAAAGAGGTCGCGCTGTTCGACCACTTCGAGCAGACCGAGCGTTATGTGGTGCTGCGTATCGCAGAGTTGCAGGAAGAGACGGTAGTTGGTAAGGACGAGAGCGCCATAGATAGAGTGTCCCGAATGAACGACTCCTTCGCCGGGAAGAAGGGCGAAAGGGGTTGGGGCGACGCCGGCCCCCGGCAACGGGTACATTTGCAACTGATTGACATGCAGTATCGAACTCGGCTGGTCCGAATTGTCCATTGTTCAAATGTTAATAGTCCTTTAAAAAAACAACATCCTGTATACGAGTGTGACGTCACGTGGTAACGTATGTACGTTCAGGACAGACACATAAACAACCGCAAATCAAAACAAAACACACATTACAACAAAACAATTTATTTAAAAATAACTTGAACGTTATCTGTGGCTTTGTGGACGGGATAAAACTGTGGGAAACGGACAAAACCTGAAAATGTAGACATTCTATTACTTACTGAAGATGGAAAATAATGTAGGTTGAAACAACTAAGGCACTACGACCTTGAAATTTATCGACAATTTCAACGACGACGGCGCAAGGACGACCGCCGCCACATTATGTATATCAACAAATAGGACCAACATGGATGAAGCATGGACACCGAAAGGATATTTCACCCCAAATAAATGAGCAATCGAAATTTTAAACACGCAAAAAATTCAAATTGAAACATACCATGAAACAATAGAATTCTGGGGCAAAAACTCGAAAACAATTGTTCCTAGACCTAACTAACTAACTACTTCTTCAGTTTTGTTTGTTGAACAAAATTTTGTAAAAATAAAAAGCAACATTTCCTTTTTCAACTTTACTATATGCTTTGACAGCTAAGATCTATGTTGTAACATCTGTTCGCCATGTCATTACAACACGATTTTAACACTCATCACAAGCATTTTTATCTTATCGTCCTTTATGCTTTCCAATTGATTAGGATCATTAGTCTACGACTACTAACCTGGTGTTGCTAGACTCCTATTCCTTTGGGTTTAGCCTTTCCCTGTCGAATTGGAATTTGAAACAACTTACAAGTAGGCGCAAACACTAGGCGTTATCGATTGATAGCGCATTTTCGCGTTCGTCAACGAAGCACACGTTTGATGCAAACAGACAGGATTAGCAACGAAAACGGACAAATACTTATTCTTGTACAGTCACGATCGACGGTTGATTGCAACGCAAGACATCAACCAGACAGGAATGAATACAGGAACGACCTTGGCACAAAACAAAATGGACGCACAGCACAACAAGTCTTGTGTCAACAATAGATGGCGCTATAGAGATGGTTAGTTACTTGGCTTTCGTGTACGGAGTGATACAAAACAAACAACTAATTTATTACATTTCAAACTGCAATGAAATGAATTAGTTTATTCGTTTAGTTTTCGTTTCTTTTAAACACAACAATACTCTAAATTAATATACCATGAAAACCTATTTAAAAATATAGTTATTATATACAAAGTGAAGATAGTTTGAAGAAGTTTGATTGATTTCAGTTAGGAATTTGCTGGTTGTTGGTGTGTTTGCGTTTGATTTTGTGTCGCAGGCTCGCCTTCAACAGTTTTCAGCTCTTCGGTTTCACTATTGCCATTTGTCTCACTGGCTGCAACTGGCTGCACTTCCACTGCAGGTGGTTCTTGTGCCAATGCGAAATTAGTAACAAACACTCCATCAATTATCCTCCCTCGCAGTTCTCCATCACTATCATCCTCACTGTCGGTTAGGAAGTTATCCGAATCTGGGTTGTACGAACTGTCGTCTTCATCATCATCTGCGACATCAAAAGCATACCAACTTTGGTGTTGGTTAACATCATCAAACTCATCACCTATGTAATCGTCCTCTTCTTCTTCATCGTTATAATCGATGAGAAATTGCGCGTCTTCAAGATCAATGTCTTCATCATCAACGAGTTCAATTTGGTTCGGATTGTTGATGAAATCTTCACCTTCAATGCCCATCTTTGCGTTGTTTTTTAATTTTAATATTAATTCTTAATTAGTGTTCGCTTTTATGATTTTTATTTTAAATATTTGAGAAAGATGTTGCCTCTTGTTGTGGAAATATTCTTTCTCGTGAAAGGTTTTTGGCAAATTTGTTGGTAAATGACAAATGTTGTACTGCTCTAATCTGTTGGGGTCGGTTTTGACATCACTGAAAAGCAAGGAGAATTGTCAGTTTAATTTATCTCTGAATTTAACTCAGATATTAAACAATATTGCACATTATTAGATTATTACAGATATTAAAAATTAACATGGAATTTTGAATGAGTGCCATTAAAACGTAATAATTCTTGCATTGTTGTGAATTGCTGCGAAAATGAAACGAAACATGACTTTTCAAACACCAAAATGTTATCAACTGTGAGACTTTTCCCTTCATATCTTGTTATCATAACATCAATATCAACAAACAATTTGACAATCGGAGCATTTTCGACTTGATTGACTAAAGAAAACAAAGAAAACTCACCCCATAGTGCAGAAGAAGACATAAATGAAAAACTACCGACGAATTGAGGATTTCGTCGTTGGATAATTTTGTTAATAAAGTTGTACGTAAACACGTTTCACTTCGACGTATTTTGCTTTAATATTAAAAGGTGACATTTAGTGTTTTCGAGTTCGCTGGGTTGGTTTCGGGTCGGTGGGGGTTTGGTTAAAACCGGATTTCGTATTACGTCACTACCATGACCAAAATGCTTAACCATGCTCAGCAGTAGGTTACAAATATGAGGAAACCAACCCGAAACCAAACGTGGTC
>JARJDT010020211.1:0-13676 GCA_030264655.1 Leptusa sp. GC000079
ATCATGAAATTTTATTTTATTTATTGCCATGGCAGTTTGTTTTAATAACAATCAATTGATAGCAATCATAAATTAACTTAAATGTCAGATGTGTTTGTAGTGAACTTTACACAAAATGATTGACAACTGATATGGCATTACTACAATTAAAATAAGTCCGTTGTTATGAAAATAAATCAAGCTTTTTATAATTTCATAATAACTACTATGTGTTAAATTTTAATTCATCAATGCATTGAAGAGACGATATTTAACATTTCAATATCTCGATAGCTATTGAAGATATGACATTTTTTCAAAGGAACTTTTTGTTCTAAATATGACTCGAAAAAACTGGTTTTCATTTGTACCATGAGTTATGACTCACCGTGTATACGAGTGTTTATTACAATGAACGTTGTTTCAAATGTTTTGAATCGAAATATCTGTTGTTATAATACATAATTGTTTGTTTATACAAAAATGATTTGTTATCAATAATAAGGGTCGTGGTTATGTCGTCCACGGCAGTCAGTGAAGTGCCACAATTGTGATAAACGCTTTCACCCACAGTGCGTCTACCTTAAGGACACTGTCTTCGAGGCCATCTATGTGATGATCACAACCTAAAAGTTCTTGTTGATCAAGCTGATCAAAAACAAATTCTTTTGAGAATTAATGATTTAAACGCATTTAATATTAAATTGGTTGAAAAGCTTGATCATCTTACTCTTCAACATGTGAGTGACATCGTGGATAAACGGGTTACTGAAGCATTTCCAGCTTCAAACCGAGATAAAGTTCAAAAAATGTCTGCGACTTCAACCTCTTTCTGGATCCAATCCGGTGGCTTTGGTGCCGCAGCCGAAGAAGCAGCCAAGACCTGTTGTAGCTAAGCTTGTTAAGGCCGCACAGCCCCCCCAGTGAGCTGTGTGCCGCCGCTCCTTCTGCCGCCAGCTATGCCGCCTCAGTCAGTCCTATTGTGCCGAATACTCCGTCAATTCCACCCGTTCCTGTATTCGGTAATGTTTTTGTTCTCCCTAAGCGTAGGACACAGCGACGTCCAGCACTTGTTTTGGGTGGCTCATCTGTTGCAGGTTCAGGAATTTCTGCAGCCAAGCATTTTAAGTACATACACGCATGTTACCTTGATCCAGTTACTTCAACAGAGACACTCATGACGTATCTGGGTAAGTCTGGTCTTAACAACCACAAGGTTGAGCAACCCCAGTCTAAGCGCCCTGACGAGTATAGTTCCTTCAAAATCGCTGTTCTGGAATCGCAAGTTGAATCGCAAGTGAGACGAAGAACCCTCACATAAGATCAATTTTAACGCTGCTGATTTCCCTGGACTATACAATGCCATTTTAGAGGTAGATTGGGCATTTCTTGACCGAGCTGTTGATGTTGATGATGCTGTTTCAATGCTAAAAAACTGTCAGTGTGCCATTTTTGACAAATTTGTGCCTCGCCATAAACAGCAACAACGTAAGTTTCCTCCATGGTATAGCAGGGAATTGCGTGACCTTGCTAGAACGGAAACAAGGCTTTACTGCTCATTCCGCAAATCAGGGAGCTGGCTTGTTCATGCTGATTATAATATTCTAGTCAAAGACTGTAAATTCTGTCTAGTCAAACCCCTTGTGCGTATCTTTAATTTATCGTTGGAGTCATCTGTATTTCCGTCAAAGTGGAAAGTGGCGCGAGTGTGTCCAGTGTATAAAAAGGGAGACAAACACAATGTCACGAATTATCGTCCCATATCTGTTTTATGTATTTTTGCCAAACTGTTTGAATGTTGTCTCCGCACTGTGATATTTGCTCAATGCAACAGTGCCATCTCAGTCAATCAGCATGGATTTATGCCTCAACGTTCTACTGTCACAAACCTAGTATGTCTCACTGAGTACATCTCACAGGTACTTGATAACGGTGAACAAGTTGATTTTATTTATACAGATTATTCTCCTGCTTTTGACTAGGTTTGCCACAGATTGTTAATTTTAAAACTTCGTGAAGTTGGCTTGCCTGAAATTTATATTTTAGTTATAATATCATACTTAAGTGGTCATGTGCAATATGTCAGCTACAATGGTGTTATATCATTTATGTTCAATATCGTGTCTGGCGTCTCCCAGGGTTCAAACCTAGGACCGCTTTTATTTGTGAACTTTATTAATGCATGGTCTCCTGCTTGCGCTGCGTGGTTGTTTGGCTCTGGGCTTTGCCGTTGATACTAAACTGTATCGAAGAATACGCAATCTTGCGGATGCTATCAAACTTCAGGAATGTTTAGATATATCAACAACTTGGACCTGTGACAACAAGTTAAAACATAATGTAGCAAAATGTACTTCCGTCACTTACTGTTGTAAAAAGGAAGTTTCGTTTGACTATAACATTAACTTTGTGCCCATTACGAAATGTGAATGCATACGTGATCTTGGTGTAATGTTTGATGGTACACCAAGTTTTCGTGACCACATTGACAGTGTCTGTAAATATCGTTGCAAATGTTGGGCTTCACCTTTCGTACTTGTAAATGCTGAGGTAGCGTGCACGCCCTTAAAACTCTGTATTACTCATATGTCAGATCTCAACTTAAATATGCGAATATTGTCTGGTTTCCTTATTATGAGAAGCACAAGCACAAGTTGGAGCATGTAAAAAATGCTTTTTAAAATATTTATATTTCTTGTTGTTTAAAGTGTATCCCCAAGTGGGGCACCCGTGTTCTGAGTTGTTGGATGTAGCTGGTGCACAGACTCTTGAACTTAGATATAAAGTTGTCTTGGTTAAATTTGTGTATAAACTTTTTAATAACCAAATTTATGCGTCTGAGTTTCTTGGATTTGTAAATATCTTTGTTCCATGTAGACGACTTAGAGGCAATTCACTGTTTGTTTGCAGAAAACTAATCTTCAGCTAAAGTCGCCTGTGACGCCAATGTGTACTAGCTTCAATAGTACTTGTAATTCCTGTGATTTATTCTGTGATAGTGTTGGTGCAGTGTTGTCTTGCCTGTGATAACTGTGGGGTCAACTGTCTGTCTCTTATTCTCAATTGTGAAGGGCGCTGTTACTGTTTTTTGAGAATTAAATACATATTATTATTATAAATTGACTTCATTATTATTATTATTATAATAATATGAAGGTTAAATAATAAGCATAATTGTAAATAGGGAACATTGAATATAGGAAAGAAATATAACATATTTAATAATTAATTGAAATAGAAATTATGAAATATATAAATAAGAAGAATAAATAAGGATTATAAATAATAATATACAGGGTACGGGCAGGTATACCTAACAAATATAACAAAGGGTATAATGAAGTCATGCACTAAGTGCTGCAGATATTCTGCAAACCCAAAATTACCTATGATGGGATCACTCCCAACTCAAAGAATTATTTACATTATGTGCTTATTTCATTCCACAGGTGTGGATTATGCAGGTCCTTTCACTATTTAGGATAGGTTAGGTAGGGGTTGCAAACAACTTAAATGTTATATTAGTTCATTTGAATGCTACAAAGGCAATAAAGCTTACCTTGCGAATCTCACGATGGAGAGCTTCATTGACACTCTTAGGCGTTTTATTTCGAGACGAGGAAAACCACTTAATGTACTTAGCGACATTGGTGCTCGTGGAGAACTATCGGATCTCTCTAATTTTTTTATGCAAAATGCTATGAATATTATAAGTGTAACTTCAAATGAAGGTATAAATTAAAATTCATACACACAAGGTCACCACTCTTTGGCGGGTTGTGTGGAGACTGGTATTAAATGTAGCAAACATTTGAAAAGAGTTCTAAACAGCACAATAACGTACGAGGACTTTTACACCGCATTCGTTCAAGTTGAACCAGTTTTGAATTCTCGTCCATTGTGTAAATTCAGTCTATTCACTCCTTCACTTTTTTTCATTTAGCTCCTGACCTGATCCAAACATAACATACATTCCTGTTAACCGACTTAACAAAAACCAGTACATGCAGAAAATTACGGTTGGTGGTTAAGAAAGACTATACTCCACTATGGCAATGGTATATTGGTCGAGTGATAAAAATCATTGAAACCACAAAACTGTGAATTTAAATCCCTATCGTGAAATCTGTGCGCTACCGGCAAAGGCAGTTTAAAGCTGCCCGTGCTGGTGTTTTGCTCCCGTTGACAGGCCCCTTCAGGGGCACAATGTCAACCGTATCATAGAGGGGAACATTGGCAAGATGAACCACATTCCTCATAATAAGCCTTTTCAGTTTTTTGAGTTTTTTGAGTCGGGTTTTAACAGGTCAAGTTGGGAACGCAGAAGCCATCAACTCACTTGATCAACGCTTAATGGATCTTCGGACAGAATTACGATAGGAGAAAAGGAAATCTTTAAGTTTTTGACCCGCATCCAACGATTGATCGCTAGCGTGCATCCGCTCCTTAAACGTGCGCACGGCTCGCTCCGCTAAATCATTTGATTTCGGATGATATGGCGTTACCTTAACGTGCGTTATGTTGTTTATTTTGCAATAAGCCCCAAACTCAACCGAGGTCAATTGAGGCACATTGTCCGAAACTATGAATTTGGAAAACTCCAGAGGAACCCCAAAATAAGACGCAGACTGCCCACTGTGGTTTTCGTTGTGGTGCTTTTCAACGGAATAATCTTCAACAACGTGTGTATGCATCAACCAGAACCAACCACATTTTTCTTTCAAAAGGACCAGCGAAATCTAGGTGCACTCTATACCACGGTTCAGGAGTTACGCCCCAAGGATGAAACGGTGAATTCTTCGTGTTCTGCTGCGATGCTTGGCATGCCCGACAGTTCCCGGCCCGCTCGACAATTTCTTCTTTGATCATTGGCCAATATACAAGAAGTTTGGCCAGACATTGCATGGCAGTAGTCCCCGGGTGGCCGTCATGCAATATGTCAAAAACTTTTTCCCTCAAAGAATTTGGAATGCACATACCTCCCTTCAAAATGAGCACTACCTCTTTAAACGACAGCTCTTCTCTTTTTTTCAAAGAATGAAATTAACCCCCCTTCCAGGGGTTTCTTTTCTGGCCAATGTATTTGCACAAAACGCTTGACGCTGAACAAGGTAATGGAAGCCGAGACAAGGAATCAGCCGGGCAGTTTTCATTCCCAGGCCTGCAGTAAACGGTTGCTGGCTATTTTTGGCGTTTGCCGGACTTTCCCAAAGATGTGTTGCAAGGGCTTGTGGTCCGTACACAAAATAAAACGCCTACCATATAATTATTGGTGAAACCTGGTGACCGCGTACACCAACCCTAAAGCCTCCTTGTCAATGGTCGAGTAGCGAGTTTCCACATCCAGAAGGGATCTCGATGCATACGCAATCGGATGCAACATACCACCACGAGATCGGTGTGACAACACGGCTCCCAACCCAACCTCACGGGCATCACTAGCTACGACCAACGGTAACTCGGGATCATAATGGATTAACGAGCTGCTGGAGGATAAAGTGTTCTGCCATTCCGTTCACAAACGAGTGTATTCGCTTGACCAATCCCATTTCGCGTTCTTCATTAAGAACCGATGAAGCGACACGCAGTTTACGTGCAGATTTTCACCAAAGCGACCATAATACGAGATGGTGCCCATGAACGGTTGCAACTGGATCGTGTTTGTTGGGAATGGCATCTGTCTCATAGCTGCGATATGTTCATGAGTTGGGTGCAAATCTTTTTCATCAATAGTGTGCCCCAAATAGGTGATGCTGGTTCGTATCCAGTCACATTTAGACGGAGACAGCTTAATTCCGGCTTCTTGATGTCGTAGGAGTAAAACTAATCCCAAACGGTGTAGCGTTCCCGTTTGTTTCCTGATTTGTGTTCCTTGATTTCTCGCATCTAGTGTTCTTTGCTCTTTGATTTTGTGCGTTGCAGCGCGCAGCAGTGGCGAACCAGTTCGTCTGTGATGCCCGCACCGTTTCTGGTCCGTTGCGTAAGTTGCGATCGACGTTGTCACGTCTCGCGCTATTACGCTTTCGCTTAAGTAATTGCTGGCAGTCTCGTTGCGAATTTGTATATATTTCCTTCTTCGTGGGGTTGTTAGTTTATGGTCATTGGGCCCGGATGGTTGCAGCTCGAATGCCTACGTTATTTTTACTCATTGAGTTTAGAACATAGGTGGAGAGAACATACGTGTCATTTTGGGTGACTAGTGTGTAACCGGTCGAATGGATGGCGCTAGTGTCAAACCACATGCACTTGTAGCGCCATCTTTTCGACCGGTGACTCACTAGACTCACTAACCTAACCTAACCTATGTTCTAAACTCAATGTTTTTACTTTAGTTATTTGTCGGGAAGTTTGGCAGCCTTGCTCTCGCTGTCATCAGCTTCTGACTGCCCGAATGACAGCACTGACAGCAGCCGCCGTGATGGCCGGCTGTGCGTTTTACGGTCAGAGACATTTCCGGTCGAGAGAGAGTGCGAGAAGCACGTTGTTCTCTCGCCGGGCCGAAAATCATTAAGTTCAGTTAAGTTAAGTTAAGTTAAGTTAAGTTCAGTTAAGTCAAGTTCAATGAAGTTGAGCTAAGTAAATCCTCGTGATCGAGCGATTTTTAAGTTTCGATAAGTTCCTACGCCCTGCGACATTGCGCAGCGTAGATGATTGTTCCTGTATAGTGAGAGAAGCCTTCACCTTAAAGGTATGATGTAGCGTCCATGTGCTCCGTTCTTGAGTTTCGTCTTCTAATGGTACTTCGTGCCTTAGGCTTCTTTCCTAGGGTTACCTTTTCCTGTACATCTGTGCTCTGGGTGCCGTCTGGGCAGCGTCGTCGTCTGTCGGACGCGTTCGAGTGGAGCTATAGCTGCGATCGTTAGTCAAGGGCACGGATCCTGCGGGCCCATTCTTCGTGGCGAGTTGAACACCCACTGCCACCGAGGACTCCACCGGGACTGTTTGCGAGTTTCCGTTGGTTTCACGCCTACCTTTTGAGTAGCGCCACTCAGATTTGAGAATTGGAGCGAAAGTACGTGCTATTCTTGAATAAGTGCATCGCAGGCACTGACTAAGAGTCGATGCGAGCTGATGACGTTGCTAAGTCATAGATTCAGGTTTTGTTAAAGTTGTTTAGTCGCCGCTCTGCGTGGTACGATAGTTAACAGGCTAGCTTTTGTATTTGAGTACTCATAGGGACTTACTTTTAGTCTCTACAACTAGGATGCGTGCTGAAGCACAGGCTCATAAGTTGCCTTTCATTAATTGTGATTTGAGTTTGTAAATATAATGCTAATTGTTGTTTAATGGTCGATTATTGATTACCCCCTACTTTAACAAACCCCAGATCAGCAGAGCTAGAGCCCGTTCGACGACAACGCCGTAAAGGTAGGTCATAACGGTAATCTTTTGAATCGGAAATAACCTTTATGAGTTGCGATTGCCCAAAACTTCCTGGATTTCGGGTCGACCTTCATTTGCAAATAAGCGTCTTTAAGATCGATCTTCGAGAAGTACTTGCCCCCGGACAACTTTGCCGTGATGTCCTCGAACCTAGGAAGAGGGTTATCATGGATGTGCACGTGTTTGTTGATGGTGACCTTGAAATCGGCACAAAGTCGCAGCCCCCGTTTAGTTTCATGACGACCATAATAGGCGAGGCCCACGTGAATGGCGTAACCGTAGTGGTGGATCGGCTCCAAGATGCCCTCCTGAATCAGTCGGTCCAATTCAGCTGCAACTTGGTCCTGTAAAGCAATAGGAACGGCACGTAGCCGGAAACTTTTAGGTGGAACATCCTCGTTGATGTAAATTTTTGCGCGATGCCCGACAATCGTGCCTAAACGATTTTCGAGAAGTTCCTGAGACTCCTGTAGGACATCAGATTTTAAACGTTCACGTTCTGTTTCCTCCTCTGCGGTTGAGTTGGAAACTAATTTTTCCCGCATTGTAGCGTCACTTTTTAGCTGACATACCTTAGCCTCCGGAGGAAACTGTAATATAAGGGTCATTTCAAGAGTTTCTAGCGGTTTATAGCCGTATGCAATTAAGTCGCCCGTTTTGGTTAAAGGCGGTTCCCCGATACTTTTTCAAACTGATCTGCCGACCATTGCATGAACGGAACCCGGATCGTATAACATCTCAAACGGACAGTTATTAATTTTAATTTTGACTTAACTTTCCCGCTTTGTATAATGACGGCGTTCCTGGAACTAAGACAAACTCGCGCGAAGTGATATTCTTCCCCACAAGCACCACACACTTTCCCATAACCTGGGCAATGCTTCTGCTTATGTTTACTGTCCCACCAATACAGGCAATCGCTTCCCGGAATTAGTTCGCGCACTTCCTTATTCTCCCCCGGCTTTTATATTTACGTACGTGATTCACCGCACCTTCAGTTTGCCAACATGTCAATTGTTTGGATTGTATCAGGGCTTACTCTTAAAGAATAGATGATGCATCAACCTCGTCGAAAGTAGTTGCATTCGTAGAATTATTTTGTATTAATTGTTCCTGCCAATCATGACTATTAATGCCGAATATGAGTTGATCATGCATGCTTTCGCCAAAACAAGCTGCAAATCCGCAGTTTCCCGCGACTGTATGCAACCGATTAATAAAATCAATAATGGATTCCGATTCTTTTCGGACGCACCCCGAAAAGTGTATGCGTTCCGTAAACACATACACTCTCTTAGCGTACAGCTTATTTAGCACTTGCACTAGATCTGCTTCGTTGTTGGCTTGTCCGGATTGTAATAGTCTGCTAAAACCGTGATGATTGTCCAATCTATGATAATAACAAATTTCTCCTCACATCAGCGTTTACAGCTGACAACAAGCCACGCATTCCCAGCTCTAACTCGAATCTTTCAATGTAGTAGTTCCATTGTTCACTTTCAGGACCAAACTTCTCGAACACCAAATGTTTGTATGCGTCTGTGTCCGCGATTTCTGCAATAACGTGATCCAAAAGCCAAAAACTACCGAAACTTTTATCCATGCGCTTCACTGGCCCGCACTTCAGTTCTTGCTTTACCTCATCGCCAAATGTAGTATGAGATACAAGTACACATAATAAGTAAGTAAAGCATGTACTGTTGTTGTGCGTTGTTGCATGGTGTGTGTGTCGTTGTACTTACGTGGTGTAGGCATGGTTCACTGTGGTGCCGTTGCTATACGTTGTGACGTCGTATATCAAGAGCTACTATGTGCAAAATCGCAGAGCTCGTTACAGACTGCCTGTGCTGGTGTTTTGCTCCCATTGACAGGCTCTTTCAAGGGCACAATGTCAACCGCATCATCGAGGGGAACATTGGCAAGATGTACCACACTATGCAAAATATATTTACGAAATTTCGTATGCAGAGTTGGATTCACAACTTTTGTCATATACAATTTTTGCAAAAGATGCAAAGTTTCTTACATATTTGAAAATTTCCAAAATTCTTGAAAGACAATTGAAAACAAACGTAGCAACAGAAACAAGGCAAAAGTGAGTAGGTCTTACGTCGTCAAACTCGCATGTGAGGCGTGAAGCGCCGGTCGGCCCGACACATTTCTTTTATATTATTCAATCAATTGATAAATTTTATAATACGATAATACTTTCGAAATCTACGTAATTTCAAGGTGCATCTTCAGTTTTTGTAAACAGCACCATCACCCTCAACCCTCTTTCATGTGGGGAATTAGCTTAAGTTATTATGTATTTGCATCTCTTAATGAACCAGTTGGGCTTGAGACGTTTTGGAGAGAACATGTGTATCTCTCCACAGTTTTTATATTCGTACAAAATTTATACCAATACCATCTAAATCATTACCTCTATGTAGCCCAAACCTAGGGAACAATACATTCCCACCCCAAACAATTGTTGCATAATGTACCATTTGGGGTTGCATTGAATCCGACAATTATGCAATTACTAGCTACGTCTGTGGCGCAAATGGACGTAAGCAACAGACACGCAATTTGAGGGATAAAATGACTTTAGACCCCAGCTTAAGGCATGCAATTATTATAGTAATTAATGAAAGGCGCTCATATAGAGGTAGTAATTCTCAACTACACTATGATTTGTAAACCAAATGAACGCCAATGTATTCTCAATATCCATACCGTGAACATTTTGTGGCTTGTAAACCTATATTTACAAGGACACTTTATTTACCGTTACAATAAGATAACAGGACACATTAAAGGGTTTGAAGATATAGTGACATCATCAACTTTGCACAATATGCTATGGCGTTTATTTTATGTGGCATAAGGTATAACCCTACCTTTTGGTGATGGCGTGCCTGACGAGCGATGGGTTTTTTCAGGCGCAGTTCTGGCTCTCTAGATCGATCATGGGGAGAAGGAGCGGCAGTAAAAGGCATACAAATATAATAAAACAAATCAAAGAACACAATGCGTCTCGTCAAACAAAGTTGTATTGACAAAATAAATCACACAGAAAGAAAGGTTTAGGGCTCCAATCGCCTGATCACCCCAACTCTCAGCACCGAGCAGCTATATTACGCGCCAATATTTGTAAGTCCGACCTTTGCAGGTAGCGGTGACAGATGACGATGTTGTTTGTCGTGGCGTGGGTGATGGTGATATCAGCGATTTGTCGATGCTGCGATGAGGCGCCGATCTGCGGTGATCGGCACGCGCTGGTCGTTGGTCACGCGTTGATCCAAAATTAGAGATGGATCGCACACCGCAAAAGTTAGATGGTCCGTGAAGAAAAGAACGAAGAATGATCCCCCAGAAATGCGGAAAAGGCGAAACGGGAACTCTGCAGAAGCGAAGAGTGCGCGAACTGATGAAATATTCCTATAAAGCGCGTTCCACCGGAACCAAAGAGAGATTCCACCGGAACTAAAAAGCCTAAATCCCTAGAATGGTGATTAGTTATCGCACGAGTTGAAAGACGAGCCAGCAAACGCTTACCTTAGATGTTGGTCGGCTTCGACAATTGCACTTTGTAAATGGCGCAACGAAAGAGCACGCCGTCGCAAAATCCGCAGTAACTGATTCTAAAGCAAAATCAAAACAATCAGCCTCGTGCGAACTTAAGAAAATGCTAAATCTCTTACCCAGCAGTTTTCAGTAGTTTCCCAAAGATTTCGAATAGAGACTTGGCGGATACACGTGGATTCACGTGTTAGAGATTCACATAACTCAAGATGGCGCGAACACACATAATCAAAAGACGCGAATGCCGCTGGCGGGCTCGAGCGCAAGGGACCGAACCGGTAATGCAAAGAAGCACGCACAAGACGAAGGCCTCAGCGACTTAAGAAAAGTGCCGAGCGAAGGCGGCGAATAACGTCGATTGCAGAAGTGGGCAAGAGATGGCCCATGCATTCCGAATTATGCAATTAAATTTGATTGCCCCTTCATTCCTCTTGAACTTAATGGCTAATATTAAAGATATTATCACGGCAGTACAAAACATTTGCATAAATATAGTTCCAACAGTTTGAGACCAAGCACAAACAAACGAAGCAGCCATTAAATGATTAATTTCAAAATCACGGGCAGATGCTTGGCGGGCCAAAAAATAATACGAAACCCTAAGTTTAAAAAAAAAAAAAAAGTAATTATTCATTTATTTGAGTCTCCTCACCTCATTAAAGGCATATAGAACAATCTCCTTAATTGCAATTTAAAATTCAATCTGGGTCTGAGACCTTGATGTAAAGGAATATGAAGCGGCTTGGGCTGACATTTTGTCGCTCTATAAGGTCGATTCTGTTAATCAACATTTTAAGCTATTGCCGTTGGAAGATTGCTACGTGAATGTAAATAAATTAACGAAAATGAAGGTCCAACTGGCAACACAAGTCTTGTCAAGTAAAGTTCCTGCATCGATTGTATCTAAATTCGAAATGGTATAGTTTTAAACTTTAAATTTTGATGACATTTATAATTTTCCTTAATTTACAGGTCCAAAACGGTTTATTGAGTGCAAAAGCACTGGGAAACTCGAAGTTATGGATCAACTATTCGACAGCGTCAACGAGCATCTTAAGGAGCCTCAAAAGGGTAAATTATTGCGGTATGTGGTCAATGGTAATTCTTCTCATTATATGTTATGGATGGATATGTTGCTCATTTTAAGATGTAATTTCGTAAATAAAAAACAATTGACCAAACCGCCATCGTTAATAAATTGGTCTAACTTTATTGTCAACTTTCGCTATTTCTGCCAAAAATTAGCTAAAAAATTTCCGATACACAATTCCAAGGAATTTTAAACAGGATCCATTGGAGATCTTCTTTGGACGAATTAGAAATCACGGGGCACCCTCTGCAACATCGTTTCGCAATTACTACGTTTACATGTGGGACTTAACCCAATTTGAGTATAATTCGGGTTCAATCCCATTCTCAAAATAAGTCTGTTTATATGACTGAGATCGAAAATGGATCGAAATCGATTTCAGAGTTTGACTTTGGAGTTTGACAGAAACTTCGGGGTTATTTTGGCTTTTAGCGTCAAAATTGTGCATCCATTGCGTGGTTGCGCATGGCTCAATACGGTTCCAAATTTTGAGCCTGTTTACATGTAATTTCAATACGATTCGATCGCAGAAAAAAACGAATCGACCTTGTAATGATTTCAAATCGGTTTTCGGTGTGTTTATATGTAACAGTTTTAAACTAAATTCGATTTCAAATTGATTTGAATTCCACATGTAAAGGTAGTGAATGTATGTATGCGCCTCATTATAACAAACTTTCGAGGGCCCCACTCCCAGGGATCAAATTGCGAAGAAAATACGGCGGAGGGTGTGTTAAATAACGTACAATAAATAGTGACGCTGAAGTTCAACATACTGAAATAAATGGATTTTTAAAAGCATTGTTTAACTTACAAGATAATCCCGATAATAAGTAACAAGGCCAGATTCATCGTACATTGCGGGATATATAGCAATCAATTAGTGCATGCCAAATTTGCCAAAAAGACCTTTAGTCTGAAAACATAGCTGAGGCCCATGATTATATTGTCGCTAGGCAATATAGCCCGAAAGCTTTATTTAAAACTTGTTCAAATTTGTTTCGGCTATTTTCAAAAATGTCCCTAATTGCATCATTGTATTTACCGGTGAGAATTACCGAACAGGCCAAAGATTTAAAGGATGCTTTAATCAAATTAATATTTTTATATGTTGATAATATCCACAGCATGTGTGAAGAGCATCACTCATTACAAATTGCAGTGGAAAATTTTGTTAATTTATTTATTTTCAATTATGTAAGAACAGTAAACAAAATCTTGAAGAGGAAGTAACGAATATTTACAAATCGTATTTATTTTAAAAATATTAAATTTGCTTTTATTAAAATATTAAAGAAATCGAACAGTTTTATTTATTCTTATGTATTTCAATTATCTGAACTTATCTATTCAAGAGCAACTACGAGAATGAATTTGTTCTAATGCAAATACAAAACTTAAGTAAGTAATGTAAAAAGTAGAGAAAAAGTAGACATAGTGAAATGAATCTTAAATCTAGTGTTAGGTTTCTCTTATGCAACGTTGGTAACTCCTCCATCCTTCAGATGAGTCTTCGGTGGGATGAAGAAGAAGTTCCTAGGAGTTTCTTTGTTTCCTTTGTTTCAATTTCAGGTAGACGATAATTGCTGTGATAGTGATAGCAATGTATATCGGAGTCATCCATAGGTGAGTCTAATCTGTGGCTTCCTCTCGG
>JARJDT010020241.1:0-10437 GCA_030264655.1 Leptusa sp. GC000079
ATTGTGGCCAACACTTCCGCACCTGATGGGGCCAAACATTGACCGTCAAAAGTCATTGTCTTTCGGAACCGCCTTTTTTTCATTATTCTCAACATGTGCCTGAAATATTAAATTAAATCCATACACACATAGAAGCGTATCTAATTGCAGAAATATTAAAAAAGCATCCTGCTTGGCACGGCTTTATAATTCACCAAATATGGCATGAAAAGAGTATAGCAGTGTAATTTCCTTTATTGTATTTTCAGTCAAAAAACAAGAAAAAAGAATTCCAACTTTGCATACTTTTGCTGATGGCCCTTGTTTGTCCACAGATGTAGGTCAAAACTTGCTTATGCGAGTTGTAAATATTGCGAATTAAGAAGGAATGCGACGCATGCGAAATTATTACAAATGTGCATGATGCATGCATTTACATTGTATGTACGTATAAATATGGTGCCTTCAAGGTTTAAGTAGTTGCACGCGGCTTATAATCGTTCGCATGCGAAATGTAATGAAGAGGTGCTTCGCTGTGCAAGCATACATACTTTTTGCACAAATAAAAAATTGTTTAAATGTCGACTTTTGCACAAGTGGTCCTTGAGTTGCAGTGGCTCTCAACACTACAACTTGTTCTAGACACATGAAAAATAGAATTTTGCGACATTAAATGAAATGAAATTCTTCTGAAAAGATGTGTCACAGTATGTTTAATAGTCATGTCACTGTGAAGACGACGCGATTGATTTCATTTTGATACATGCGTACCCGTGTCCCACATTGTCCACCTTTATCTTTTCTGCGTTCAATTTTTTTTGCCCGAAATGAAATTCAATAGCGATTTTATGAAGAGTAGTATTTATCGGAGAACTTTTGTGGTAAAACTCCAACAAAAGATGTTTTCTTCCTCTCCATTCTGTCGTAGGCTCTACTTTGGGGTTTTAGGGCTTTAGATTCTCTTACATTTTGCAAAGAAGTTGAAGGTATAGACCAAATACGATTATAAACACTCAAGAATATACTTTACGCAGTCAAGCGACTTCATTCTTTTCGTATCACACATTCTGGCGAACTGCAATTATTCCATTGTTAACCTGACAGGAAGACTCGAAAAGCCAGTCCTCTAGTTCATTACTGCATTGTGCCGATTTCAATAAAATATATTAAGAACGTATATGAAAACCATGCAGTCTCTATCGGTTCATTGAGATCAAGAATCTGCAACAACAACTCAACAATCGTTGTATGTGGACGACTGAATGACGTGCTCAGTCGGGGGCCAAAACTATTTCTCATTTTGCAGATTGCAGCTGACAATCTTTGAGAGTGTGGACCATGGCGAAGTTTTATACTTAGGCTCAAGGAATGAAGGAGCATAGAGCGAAAAACTATTAAATATCAACTGTGCACCGTAATGCACAACAGTGCGCACTACAACAAGAAGTAAAAGAAATATTGCCTTCACGGTTATTGGTTCCTATTGGCTTTTCTCCCAATGCCATTGAAGAAGAACAAGAAATATGTGTTGGATGTTGTCGAATGCCGGCACGTTTCAAAGTTGGAAGCTTATGACTTCGTCTCTTGACTGTTGGCGACTGTTAATTTGTTTCACTAGCAGAACAGCAACTTGCCTAGCATCTAACTTCCAACTTCTTATTGTACAAATTGAGTCCTATTAGATTGCGGAATAGAATTACCAGCGAATTTAATAATCAATTAAGCGCTTTCTCTCGAATTCAATCAAGGAGCGATTTAATTAAGCATGGATGGTCGAGTTTCTCTTGTTGCTGAGATTGAGGACATTGTGCCAAATTATCGTAAGGTTTGCATGGTAAGTTCCTTTATTGATTCCTTCACAACGACGATTGTCGTCTCGGGATAATAATGTAGCAGCGGCTTTGGTTCTGGTATGAAGGAATTGAGTATAGTGAATCAACGCCAGTTTGCCGGCACTTGGGTAATGGTTATAGAAATGGATAAAATCCAGCTCCATCATCAGACCTGGCGAAGAGCAATGTTAAAGCGCACTGAGGTTGCCGTACGCGGGTCGTTGACTTTCAAGACCACATGGCGTACTCGGCGAAGACCAGATCGCATTCCACAACGTGCGCGGATACTACATACAAAAACAATACGACGATGCCATCCACATCCAATCAATACTTGTGCAAAATCGACAGATATAAATGATTGGAATGCAAAAATTCACTTTATAATATGCAAATTCGAGAATACTAGTCCAATCAAAGACTTAAAGTCAACTGTGAACCTGAAGAGGTTTAGTTAATTACCTGTAACTTTTGTGTGTGTCCACATTGATGGCAACAATAGGATAAGTAATCCGGTAGCGATGGCACAAACTTGAGCACGTCGCATTGCGTCGAACTGTATTCGTCCACGAGTTTCCTGTAATGTACTCGGAAACTAGGTCTTCCTCCTGCTGCGGTTGCCTTACTAAGTCTTCCCATGTCTAACGCGCCCGCCGCCGACTCAAGTAACATAACACCGATGAAATCGTCGAAACAAAAGAATTAACAACCAGAACTGAACGAAAGGGGCTTTGAAATGCGCACACTTTAACAACTATTCCTCTGTACTTCTCGTCTAACATCAACTATGATGCCTTCTTCTTATTATCGAGCAACTATAGGATTCGCTCTTTCTTACAACTTGCGCCAAGTAAGAAGAGTTGCTTTATGCACAACACAACCAACTCAGCACGATTTCTCCACGTCTCGTCGTCTCACGGCTAAAGAAACTATTTTTAATTCCCACACATCAGCAATATGCGCTCATTACAACGCGAATGAAATGTTCGTTTCCAACGCACAGCACAATGTTGGTCTGCATGAAGAGTTGTGAACGCCACGGCGGTACTCTTAATACTGGATGCGAAGAAGTATGGTAACTGGTAACCGAAGCTGATGGTGATGGTGCCTTGGTATAGTGTGTGGGTCAGGTTCTCCTTACCCCCATACATGATGTTAATACTCGACTCGAAATACTCGAGGTACCATTGGAATGTTGTCACCACTGGGAGACCCCGCATTTCTTGCACAAACTTCATGGCAATTGTTTGCTATTTGTATAATAACAGAATAACTATTTCATAATAGCTTTTGCAAACGCATTCTTTTCAGGTTTCTCAAGATGTTTTTTCGACATGCATTCTTGTAAATGTCACCCAGAATTTACAATAGTTTGAATTATGTGTTCTTCATATGTGAATATAGAAACCACCTGTCTGAGTCGATTTTTTTGTCTGCTATTCTCTGGATATTATTGTGATACTTTTGATGCTTATTGAATAAGAAACATAATACATATAGATTTATAAATCACTGTATTAATTTCTTGTAACTTTCAAATGGTCAAAATGTGTGTGGGAATCCGAGGAGGACCATTTGAAATGCATATCTTTCTCAATATTAAACTGCTTACTCTATTAATCTATTAGCATAAGCTGTTTGCAAGATAATGTTTGTGTGAGTAATTACATTACACACAGCGTGATTGCATATTGTTGGTAGGTAATATTAATAAGATTAGGAAGCCCTTGGCAGCATGGTAGCTGGCATGATTGCCTTTGTGCTATCTGTACAATGTTACCGCGTTGAAATGCGCTCAAGAGCGCGTGCGAACCATCACATACCAGAATGGGGGCGGCGAGGGGCGAAACGCCGCAATCATATTAAATGATGTCGACCATATAATAATTGCAACGAAGATATTGCGCTAATAACCGTGAACATGCAAGCGGACAAACCGCCGTGCCGTGTTCTGTGTTCTTCAGTCCTTGTGATGCTTCTCCAGGCTCACCCCGACTGAGTAGTTGTACAACAAGCGCAAACAACAAGCGGAACAAGACGAGGCTCGCCTAGTGCAAGGATCCTTGTGTAGTCATAGAGTAATAATGGATTACATGCAACAGTGCATTGTTTACTACTGTTCGGTCGTCTTCGTCCAGCCCTGCGATATTGGAATAGCACAGACGAAAGACGCTTTAAACAATGAACAACAAAGTACGGAATCGATAAGTCTCGAGCCATGTTTTGTTCGGGAACTTCTTGTAAGAGGTTTTTTTTTCACCAAACCACTTCAGCGTGTGGAATGGAAAAAGCTTTAAACTTCTTGTACTCTTCCTGCTGTGACTGTTTTCTAGAGCTGTTAGCAGTGGTAAATGGTAATATATAAGCAAACAGCAATAATGGAAATCATTCCGTACTCTCGATAAATCTCTTTTACATTCCGGGAGTCGCCCTTGTAGACATGCGGACGCTTTCCGCCTTCCAGCAAGCCAGAGAAGAGCTTGTTCGGGGAGGACAAAGTGCAAACAACATGCAAGTAAATCTCGATTTGGCTTTTAGAAGTAAGTTATACGTTTCGGTCACACGCAATGACTTTTTGCTCGTTGTGTTGCGCTAGTGGCTTTTTTCTGCCCTGTGCCATTGCACATTGCATTAAATCCCTAAAGTTCGCACCGCGCAAGTTGGCTCTGGAACGATGTACTTAGGACATCGACCGAATGGAAAGCGTGAAACTGTGAACGAGTTGAAACAAACGCATTTAACGCTTTCCATTTAGGACTTTTTATGGGCTTGATTACAAATCGTCAAGGTTTTAATCGCCGCCACGCATCAGTAATGTGATATCTTTGCGGGCTTCTTTGTTCCTCTTTGAAATTCCATAGAGCATTCAATAATCTTAATTGAGTTATTATCTCAGGAATGCAACCTATGAAAGTACGAATGGGTGAGATCACGAAGACCTTCATTATAATTTGGATGCTTTCGTGATCGTGATTCTCCTGCGTTTAATATACGCATTTATTCGATGTGCTACTGCTTGCTACCTGCTTGTAATTTGTTCACAATTAAAGTCCCACTGCCACTGCTGCTGCTACTGCGCTTCTTTTACATTATTCGTCAATTAATTAGTTAGCTACTGGATATGTCTAGAGTTAACAGTAAAATCGTGATAGACATGAAATAACGGATGTGAATGTTTGTTCCAGATGCATATTACATATCAGAATCGCAGAATGACATTCATATGTTAAATCTATAAAAGAATTTTCATTTTATATGCGCACTTTCAACAGTATAAATGAATCAATGCTTCAATGCCAATGCGGTACTTGTAAGTACAGTTGGTTTATAATGCAGAATTGCCGGAATTGGAATAACTAATGTGACGACGATCGTATTTTCCACCATTGCCAACAGCTTCCTTCACTTTATATCATCTTAAATGTGTTTTATCTATGAGCCAATGTCTGCAAATCCATATATTATACGGTTGGCAATGGCTTGTCGTCTGTCGACTAATCCCAACGTGTTTGGAACTAAATAATGCAGGAAATTGACGTTTTCTGCGAAAGTGCAGCTGAACATCTGTAAAGCAATGTTCATTTCAACATGTGAGCTTGAGCGGATATTGAGACCCGCCAATAATCATGCAAATATATCGATCAAGGATGAATGGCACAAGTATTTGATAGGAGGCATTCAAGCAGTCTCATCTAAGTTTGGTGTCATTGAGGAAAACTTCCTAATTGCATTTTCTTCCTTCCTTATATCAAGCGAATCTCTAATACTTGTAAACTTCCAACAAGCGCTTTCTTGCAGGACTTGATCGATCAAACTGTTACGTAAAAAGATACGAAATTGTTGCACAGTTTTTCCGCCTTTTGTCGTACGAAGGTTCAGTTCTGTTAAGTGATTTCAAGTGTTTTAAACAACTACATCGTTTGTACTCCCTTTCTAGGAAGGGATGAAGTACTTCACACTCGAGGCGATCGTTCACCTCCTCGTTCTCGGTACACTTTTCAGAATGGTGCTTAGATAAAGTTAAATCGTTTTAATGGAGCGGTTTCCTGAATATTTTATTGTATTTTTTCTCTGTACTTACCCACTTTTTTTGGATTTTTAGAGCTCACGAGGACGAACGCAAAGATATTCGCGTTTAGATTGAAAAGATATTCAAGAATATATGTTCGGATGATTCGTGTTTCTCATATTTGTGTGCAGATTATAGCAAATCCTTGTTTCTCTAGAAACGTCACGAATTAACCACATGCGCCTGAAGGAATGAAAATAGAAATATAGTTTGAGACTTTGAGAAGGTAATTTTAAGAAATATAGTACTAATAAAATGAATATGAATCAAAATTAGGATTTAATGTGAAAATAATAGAAATTATTATGAGCATTAAATAGAATTTTCGTATCATCAAAGCCGTACCCATCGGCTCTTGCAAGTTTAAACGAATTTCGGTGATTTGTTGGTTGTTGGAGATCATGCAATCGAGCGTCCATTGCGGCGAAAATAAAACGATCTATCCATAATGCGTATCTATAGCGATTATGGAGTTTCATACAGACTGAAAATATCGCGTTCTATTTTTACTTTCTGTAACTGCTCATCGGCTCATGGCAAAAGAGCATTCACCGGCAGATAGAATCGTTATAAAAAGCAAACGCATAATAATGTTATGACAATCGGCCCATAACTCATTTGAAAACGACGAATTTAAAATGCCATAAAATCGAAGCATTTCAGAGAAGATGCTCAACGTCCATGCAGAGCATTTAAACGTAATATAAACTGGGGAAATTTGCGTAATGCTACGATGATCCTGGTGGTTGGTCGGAGGAACCCATACACATTGCGAGTTCGAAATCCTGAATCCAGAAACCAAGTTTAAACTCGAATAAAATCGAGCAGGATTTTACGATTTTAAAATTCCCTTCTTGCGCTCAGGGTTACTGCTTTGAAGTAAAATAGTTTTCTAATTTTAACGTAGAAAACGAAAACCAACATCACATTAGAAACACTCAAAGAAAGGAAAAATTGAAATCGTATAATTCGACGAGCTCGTTTAATGTGAAATTTATGTAGCGTGCTGCTCCAAGCTACATTCATATCGCCAACCAACATCCGTTTTAGAATTTCCAGAGAAGCACGTTTAACAGACATCAACGGCCTGCATAAGGACTAATCAATATTATTTAATTGCTTGTAAAAGTCACGTTAATGATTCCACTTAAACGAGCATCTGTACTAATGCTTGTCTGACATTTTTCGTTTTTTTTCTGCTTTGCTTTTATTTCTGTTTATTTCTAACCAGAGTAGAAATTTGCACCTTTGTGCATTATTGTTGCTGTTGTTCCTTTGGACCGACGGCAGAATGCATTTCTGAGGCACGTTGCATCCACAACGACGCAGCAAATGACAACGCGTTAATTCACATTCATATACTTAACGAAGACAATGAGAAACGCGCTAAAATATAAACGAGATACGCAAGCAAGGCTACAAGACCAACGTTCCGGAGAGTGCAGTTTGTAATGATGCAATTAAAATAAAATTGAATTGTTGTTCAGCGTGCAACAACGAGCGCACCAGACCTTTTGAGTTTCGCTGTTATTTCAGTCCCGAATGGCGAATAGGAACAGGAAAACTGATTCAGAGATGCAGAAGTTGCAGCCTTGCAGGTATGTATTATGATTTTAACTATTCTGAATCTGAAATATGTAGGAAAAGCCAGACGTCTGCGAGATATGACAATGAATGTTGTTGCTGTTTCTTGTTCGCAACAACAATCGGCAGAGAGTAAAGGAATCTTAAATCTTTTCATTTCCCATGTTGCTTCTCAACTTTCCTCCAACTACTTCGACTTCAACTAAATAAAGTCAAACTTAAACCACTAAACTTAATAGTAAGTTTTTCCAATTGGAAATACTTAGTCTAATTGGTCGTCAATTTAATATGGCCAATTTATTTATTAATAGACTACTAAAGCTTTACAACTCGTGGGAATCTATTCTGGAATTGGCTACAAATTATTCATGTAGGCGAAGAATTCTTGTAGCGCGCTCCAAGTACTAAGTTTATACTTCATGCAAATCACTTTGTAGCATGTTCGCAAAGGCAAACGTGTTAAAAAAGAAGGTGCCACATCGGTAATGAGCAAATATAATCAATGTTGATGTCGATTATAACTTTAATAAACAACAATTAGAGCTCGTAAACGAGGCACTTTGTGCTTGCTTCGAATAATTGCACATAATTATAGGAATTTCGCCAACTCGTTAGAATAAATTTCCTGGCAAACCAGCAACAGAGTGGCGAATGCGACCAGTCCTGTGTGCAACTGGTTGTTATTTAAATAATTTTCGTGTTGCATAATTGTAAATGGCGCACAAAGTGAAAGGTGCGTTTTTAATTAAATTTTTCGAATGCATTTCACGCGATACACTTGAAATAAGTAAATAGGAGATGCGCGCGCCGCAATTCTATTGCTTTCATCTAGTGGGTGACAACACATATTTGAGATACCCTTGTCCTTGTTGCTTCTTTCACGAGTTCTTTCAAGGCAGGCCCGCAAAAGACACACGTCTATTGTCAAACAAGCCTGTGAGGAGACAAAAGGTGACACGAAGGGGAATGCGCCGGGCAAATGAAAAAAAGTAAAAAAGAATGTGAATGAAAGCGAAACTCCTGGTAGAAATAGGCAAAAAACGAACCAAGGCTTAAATCTCCATACAGGATGAGAATGAAGAAATGCCTTTAATCCCGAACCAGAATGCGAACGCGCAAACAGACCAAATACGTCAATACCGCAGACATCTGTATTTGCTTTGTCTTCTGCTTCTGCTGTCTTTCGATCATTGATATTGCGTTTTTCGTTTCTCATCTATTCCTAGCACAATTGTAATTCGCTCTCACAATTGTTCGGATATATTCAATGATATATGAAGTGAGCTCATCCAAAAGAACTAAAAAACTACCTGTTAAGGCAATAAAGACAATTAAAGCCAAAACCGTTGTGTTCTTAAACTTGTCATCAGTTGCCTTCATTAAATGTATTAAAGTGGTGTTTTCTCATGTTGAAAAAAGATTGTTAAAGAGTTTAAGTCAAGTAACAGGCTTTTGTGAAATTTTGAAACAACTACAAAATCGGTGTAATTAGATTGGTTTGGTAGCTAGTTTCTTTGAAAGAAATAATGAAAAGGATATAACATAGAACACGTGTTAAGCAATAACAGACGCGCACAAAGAGTTCCAATACAAAGGTTTTATTTTAAGTATTTTTTCCAAAAATGTGTAATTTGTGCAATCAACTTTAATGTAACTGCTTTTGTTATTTTAAAAATCTTTTTTGTTCTTTTAGGAAATTTTAAAAATAATTGTTTTTACGTTTTTGGGTAGAATATGAAGTAAAAAATAAATTACATGAAATTCAATTTTAAAACTTGTGCCAAATTGCGCTTTTTACTCTTGATGGTCTTTAAGATGCAAGAAGATAGTTTTCTAATTATTGGCTTCGAAAGCCGGGGAATTTCAAGTACTAGGTCTAGCGAGTGTCTGGGCCTACGACAATGTTAAATTGACTAAGCACCATTCTCGTTCCTCTTTTTCAAGAGCCATTAAAAACATTCCACCTTGGCACTAACACTTAACTTAGGAATATTAATATACAGGAAGATCCAAAGCGTCATAAAAATTTGTCCTTTTGAAACAAGAAGTTTTTGACATGATTAAATCTTCCATCATCGTCCTCATAATAAGGAAATATATGGATGCAAAACAGTGTAAGGGTGCAACAGAGTAAGATAGCGTCTTTTAGTCGTATATCAGATCGCGATTATTAAATTTAATTAAGGACGCCTTGGGACTCATTTAACTTGTCGCCCAGATAAATGAAGGAGGAATATAGGAAGGAAGAGGAAGGGAACGCATCAGTGTCGCGGTGTTATGAAAGTGAACTTACAACCTTCCTCTGCCTTGACATGCTATAGTGTTTCCAAACAATATGACAATATGAACAACAGAATTTCACAAAGGAGCGATCAACTCGCCCAACGAAGAAAACAAAAGCAACAAGAAGAACATGTTGAACGTGTTTAATTTATTAATAATTTACTTTCAATTGGCTAATAGTTAGCAGCTTGTTGCTTGTTATAAAATGTGATTTTGCCTGTATTGGGTTGATTTTGAAAACGGTCCTTTTAGAGTGAGTCGAAAGGACTTGGAAAAACAAAACAAGTAACAAAAAGTGCTTATTACTGCTGCCTTAAATGCAATATAAGTTGGTTAAATTCGACGTATTAGGGGTTCAAAGGGGCATAATTAATTCGTCGTTCGTGGTTTCGAACTAAATTACATGGTATTGAGGTTGCGCCGGAGTCCACAGTGCACACACGTTGCGGTTGGCAGCTGCCGCCAGTTTCCACATTATATTCCTATGTACTCGGAGCAATGCGTTCGAAATTCATGCAGGCATGAGAGATTTCATTTGAGAATCTGAGCTGTAATTCGAGCCGGCAGCTCTCGACAATCAGACACATCGCAGATCACATCAAAACACTGTATTTATACGTCTGCTTTACTTTAAGTCATCTAAACAACACTCTATTATGTGGTAGACAAATGTAAAAACGATGTTAAAAA
>JARJDT010020246.1:0-12602 GCA_030264655.1 Leptusa sp. GC000079
AAATATTTTGACGCGTGCAGTTGCACATTTTGTTCCATCATATAAGTTATTATTCCATCAAGTACACTTCGGATCAAATCAAAATTAGTCATATCTTAAAGTTATCAAAAAGCTGAATCCAACTCTGGATATGTCTTGAAACTTGAAATGATGTTATTATGCAACCATCCGTGGAACAGTAATCATAAACAAGAAATATAAAATAAAATAATATACAGCAATGTGACAATGAATATGAGCGCTTCATATCATTAGAGTTCTTCATATTAATAGTGACTGCAAGAATGTCGTTTACACGTTTTGCCTGCGCTGCTTTGCTTCTTCCTTTTTGTGCCAGCGCACCGGAAAGAGGAAGACAGGATGTTTGTGCATGTAACATTTGAGCATGTCCCCTAAAGGTGGCTGCATTCTTGATTCTTGCCGTTGGCAGGCAGCAAGTTTCCAAACATTGTTGATTTCGTCCTCGTGGATTCGTACCCGTCATTGCCATCATTCCCATACTCTAACTTTAGGCATAGTAATTCCAAATATACCAAGTGTTTCATAAAACAAAAATTATTCTCCAATGCACAAACCTAGCCAAAACGCGAAAAATACGGGAAAAAATATTAGTAATTTAATTTGCTGGTACAACCAGTAGGTCAATCGATGAGTATGGGGTTGGCGGATGGTGTGGTAACGTCGACGAAAATGCAATAACTGTCATCCCAACTACCCAGCACGACGAACGCCTGCGAAACGGGAATAGGCGAGCGGCGCATCCACCAAACTCGCGCCAGCTCTTTTGCTTTTACTTGTGTCGCGTGCTCAAAAAGCTCATGTTGCAACACATACACATCAACAGCACGAGCGACGGCAAAATCACGTGTAACCGTAGCAACCAGATATGAATATTTCATAGAATACATTTTCATACTTTATTGAACGTGTCACCTTTGATTAGAGACAATGCTCTCACCTGTGATAAGTGCGCCCATGTCGCACAGCAGCGTCGCACACATCACAATTCGCATTCGCCTATATTGCACCAACGAATGTCATATTACATATTATACCAATATCTAGGTATACAATACAGTGTGGTTATGTTTACTGCCTTGTTGTGGGCAAGTTCAAAAATGTACAAAAATCGAAACACCCTGTACAATTATGTGTGTTTTATACACATGATCACAGCGTATGGGCTACGATAGAAAGACTTTTCTAATATTACATTATTGCTATATTGCAGGCCGTTATAAGTTTTTCACTGAGGGTTGAGGGTGGTTACATGTCGCATATTGAGGACTATATTCAGCATCAGCATCACATCATCTATGCGAGTATGAATGCACCATGGTGTGCAGTGCGCGTTATTTCATAAATGCACTGCAGTTGTTCCCTAGATGCTGAATGCGCTTTTGGTTTTGCTGTTCTTGCTCATTGTCGCAATGTTACACGGGCACCGAGATAGAAATAACTGATTGGTGATGGCTGGCTTGGTAGTGGAGTATTTGCTATTTGATTTGATGTGCAACCTGTGCACACGTTGCACCAGCGAAATGCAGTGGTAGTAGTGCAACAGTAATGTCAGTAACGCATTTAACTCGATTATGATGCGACATTGGGGGATTAATAATAATGGAAAATCGATGTGATCACTTTTCTCCTTTTAGCCGTTACAGCAATGTGCATGGAATATAATCACGTTATAAAGAAGGTTGATTTAGCGCTTTTGTTTTACATTTTTCAAATTTACTATATTGTTGATCGACCGCGTCTTTTATGTTTCTATCCATGCTTGCTTGCTTGCTTGCTTATTATACGCGCAGCAAGTTTCAACGACCAGCGACACATAGTAAGCCAGACAAGAACAAACACACGTTGAAAAAGCATGAATCATGTGTTTATCTGCAATCAGCAATAAATATGAAATATCAATTATGAATATCTAGAGTGGAGCCCGCCCTACAGTCAGCGCCTGTGCATGTGTTATAAAGCTAACAAGCAGTTCTTCGCCAACATTCATGCTCATGGTCGATGGGCGACGGAAATGTCCGCTGCTCACCGTTAACGTTATATGCCGTGACTGGCGGTGAAGAAACATTGTTGTTGCTCAAGCGAAAGTAGCAAAACCTAAACGGCAGCCACCAAATTGCAAATATCTGCGAGTTGCGAGAGGTTGTTACAATAGTCACCACAAATAAGTAGATGGTAATAGTTACTGTTTATGTGCTCTGTGTATTACACTGTTACCTGAGCTCCGGGCTACCTAGGATGGCACTTAACGTTTACCAACAATTAACATTTACGATTTATGACTGGAAATGCGGTAGACATAGGACGCAAGCAGCGGCAGCAAGAGGACAAGATAATGTTAGGGAAGTTGATGTGTGTCGTTTTATCGCCACAAACATCAATGACGATACGTTAGAAGTTGGCAAAACGGCACAACCGCATAACAAATTGCATACATCATCAATAAACATAATTATAGCATATCAAATGCTTGGCCATCTAAGTGAAATAAGCTTCCTTATGTGTGCATCATGTATTTAAGAACATTTGGAATTTGAAACAACGTAATTTGAAATTCAGACTATAGGAAAGTTCATGTTACCACCGTCGTCGGAGTTAGAAGTTGGGTACTTCTCCAAAACATCTCCTAAAGTTGCTTAAAATCTTTTAAATTAATTTAAAGCGTCCCCATAAGTATACGAAACAGGTCGTACGCAGCCTGCTGCACTGTGCACACCTTTTCCTCCCCTGTTCCGTGTTCCTTTCGTGCATGGCAAATTTCCTCGTTTTCCCGTTTTTGCGTTGTCTGTATTAGAAACAACGTAAGGGTAAGACTCTCTACTCCTGCTGTTGGTTCGGTCGACGAGACGCTTTAAACTTTTTTAATTATCGCCGGCGTCGTATTATACCAAAACGCATTAAGGTAGTACACTGGATCAACTATATTGCGACAGTGTATATGCTGAAGAAAAGGGACCAGCAGCGCCACCAAGTTTCTACAATGTCTGAAGCTAATGCTAATTTATATTTCAGTTAATAATCGTTAATTAATTAACTCAAACCTTACATACACCCTTTTTAAAACTCATATTTCAAAAAAAGATACGCGATTTGTAATTTTGGGATGGACAAATGAATTGACTTCACTTGCTCATAATTCCTCCAGTGACCAATGACTAAAATAGACCTTGCTTTCGAAATATAGCGTGACAAAATGCCATTTAGCTTTGCAACTACAGTCTGGAATAACAATAACCTAGTCATATTATGCTTTTGTTGAGTTGAGAATATGTTACTTGAGGAAACGACCGCAGAGTAGACGCCAAAGTATCATATATAAATTGAGACAAAACAAAGGTAACAGAACAGGGATGGACGTCATTATCGGGCTGGCGTTGAGCTATTAATTCGTAAGCAAAATGCAAATGTACGTAACGAAGGCACGCCGGTGCATAATTTGTTTGACTAGTCGCTCCGCTAACTGCTTTCGATCATGACATTCGCGGATTTATTACGTTCGCCGTCCGCTTTTGCCAGATTTGCCATTGGAATTCGCCACAGGTATATCAACATTGGCGATCTTAATTCCTAAATCTTGAATCGCACACCCATAATCTGATTGTTGGGGTCATAAAGCATCAAAAATCACACACGAAGTCAAATAAAACAAACAATAGCGGTTGGGTTCTCATGGCCTTTGCTTTAGCAATTTTGAAATTAGAAATCAACTTGGTAACTAACTACCTGCAAGTGCAAAAACATCTCAAATTAAATATTTGCTCAGATCCAACCAGAGCAAACATTTATTTTATTCATTTAAAATCAGAATTGCGTATTCATTCGAATGTTGTATGAACACACATGAATATGCGGCAGTGTTCTGTGTCGTTGGTGTGTGTTGGCTGTGTGATGTAGGGGATGCGATGGCAGAGCACAGCGGGTTGCATTGTTACCGGAACCGCAGAGACCGAACGGAACGGAACGCCGCTGCCATTTATCCCGGGCCCCGCTTTAATTACTTCCAATCTTCTAGTAGTCATTAATCACGGAACGTCTCTCGCCCCTGCGTTCCCCGTCCGCCATTCGTTTTCGCCCGCACACAACCCACACACACACGTTCAGTTCCATTCGACTGTTACACGTTCTTCGGCGGCCCGAGAGACCCATACGATGATATTAAGTGATAACGGGATGTCTTTGGAAGTCACCTGCTCCCTGAATTAGTTTTTTTGCAAAAATCTTTTAGGTTGACTTTATTCTATTTGAAAAATTTAGTCTAGAGTAATATTGGCATTTTAGAGATACTAGTATTTTTTTGAACACTCGGTGTACTAAAGCCCTTGGAGTCTGCTGTGGCGTTACGGAAAACCCCCCAAGGTAAGCAACAACGGTTGCAGTCATACGAAACGACAAAATGTATAACTTACCAAAACGGTTACACGCACAGGTAGCATAACGTTCGAATAAATACTCAAATAGAAATCAAATGCAATTCAACAGACAAAAATGCCATAATATGTATTTGCTGATGTAAAACAATAGATCTAAAATTGTAACCGGTCAGTAATTGTTTTTGTTAACGTGAAGGCCGCTTAATATTTGTTTGGCCAAAAATTTTTCATTTGTAGAAATATGTATAATTGAAGAATTAGAAACTTAAAACGAGAAAAAAACATGTGGTACGGCCCGAACAGGATATAAATTATAGTATCTTGTCCGAATGTATAGCTGGACTTTGCTAGATGGATATAATAGTTTCAAGGCACCCCGTGGCGCTGTTAAATATGCTTTAAATGTGCCACTTTTACGTCCAAAACAAGAAAACAAAATATCTTTCTTTTGAAATACCAGAATGGAAAGGTTTCAAATGTTTTTCAAAGTTGAAGCTCTCGTTTCAAGACGCTGTTCATGGCGTCTGGGTGGTCACAACACATTTTGAAACATAGTCATATTTTGAAATAGAGTAACTTCACAGCATGGTGCTCTTCTACTTCCTAAGATGAATTTTAATTTTGTAGACCTTTTCATATTCGAAATGGTAAAATACAAAAATTAAACGTTTAGCGGGTGAGTAAGTAAGTACAAAGGGAACAAAGGGTAAGTGAAAATGAATATGTTATTAAAAGAAAGAAATGAAATGTAGAAAGCACAAAATGAATGATGTGGATACTCAAGATCCAAAGGATTGTCGTTGGGGGTTGTACTTTAATTTATTATAGTGTATGCTTAGTTCACTTGGGTCCTTGAACCAATTTTGTTTGTAGTATTTAGTCAGTTGGGACCCAAGTGTAGCCATAAATCTCAGTCTTAGGTCTTTGACACGGACGTTTTCAAGTGAAATGAAAAATGTGCAAAAATTAGCTACTTGAAAAAAACTTCAAAAAGAAACTTGTTGTGATGGGTCTAAGTGGTATGGTATTCACATAGGTTTCTAAATTTTTGTAATATTGAAACCACCCCAATAATTATATCTCTAAATCAAAGTATCTAAATTTATTATGTTTTAAATTTTGACAAGTGCTTCACGGATATTATTTCATGAATCAATCACCAATCTCACGTATGGTAATCGACTTTGAAGTTTGTTTCTTTTACAACAAGGGATACTTAGCAAAGTAGATAGATACTAGACACAGCTGATTTTGATTCGGAAATTAATGATGCAAAGTAATGACTTGCAATTCTAGACCCCCAACAATAGGATAGCAAGAACATAGAAGATATACTAATCTAGAATGGAAGCAGTAGGTCAGTGCTGTAGAGTTTAGCTCGTGTTCGATTTATACTATCGGAGGCCAGGTTCAGAATGTCGATAAATCATATTGGGGTGGCACATTTTACAACAACATCCCAGATACTTATCGCACGCCGCGCAATATTTCTGTCAACGACGTGCGTTCCGAACAGGTCGGCGCTCTACACATAAACCATACCAAAAGAAATCTACAAATCTACTACCCAGAGGGTCACCATAAGCCAAGTTTAATTAATGGTTCTAGGTTTAACTCCTCAATGATAAATGTATCATCATCGTAGCGCCAAGAAGTTTTTAATTGTGGCTTAATAGATCTATCCATGTTTAGTCAAATTAGGTAACCAGGTAACCACGTGGTTCTGGTCTGGTGAATTGTTTGTTATTTGCGAAGTTCGCCAGACCACGTGTTTCTGCTGGCGGCAAGAGCGCTCCGAATCTAACCGGCGAGCAACTGAATTCGAAAGAGTGAGGCAACGAACCGGCGCAACTGGTGCGAAAGGCGTACTCAGCGCGTCAATCTGTCACGCACCCGTGCAGCAGGAAGGCGTAGCAGGTCTACCAATACCCACATCGGCCATATTGCGACGAAGGCGTGGTATTTGTCCGTGTGTATGTGCGCCTTGCATGGATCTAAACCTGCAGCTACAATTTCGACACGTGGTGCTCCGGCTATCTGTGTGTGCGTGCGCTCGGAATGCATGGAGCGGGAAAATTTCAAACGCAACGCGAACCGGCAAACGTGGAATTCTGAAAAGTGGAGAGTAGAAGTGCAGCAGGCCAGCAGGCAGCCAAGCAGTTGTAGCTTGTAGTAGGGATGGCAGCACGTGGTGTGCGCGCATCCGCGCGCAAATGTATCAAAATAGCGTCGCGTCGCTTCGTCATCGATCCTGCTGGATTACAACCGACGTATTCATCAGATCATGCGCGCAAATTTCGCCTGGCCAAAAAAGCAAACTTCTGCTTCCTTGTTGTCCACCTGTCGTCCTCTGTCCTACCTGTTCTTTACCAGATTTCAAGTTGCATATTTCGTGCTGTATTGCTGGTTGCAGACACGAACTTCTAACTTAAAACTTGAAATTAAAACTTTAGTAGAAATTTCACTCCATCACTAAACAGATTAAAAGTATTCTACATTTATACACGGTATACTTATTTCATTTTCTTTTCTGTTGAAGTTAAAAAAATCAGCAAGCAAAAAAAACGATCGAAATATCATGTAGTTACATTGTGTATTAGTGCACTTACATCCTGCTATTACGAGTATTAAGGACAATCACATAATAAAAATCAAATTAAAACTCCATAGTCCATACCCATGTAAAACCATGAAGCGAAGAGAACAAAGACCAAATAAAATATTTAATACAATATACAATAGAAAACAAAACGCATTTTATAAGAACAAATGACTAACAAAAACTATGACAACGATAGTATAACTGGATTGCAGTGTGTTGTATGAGGACATGATACATGGATATGGACAAGCACGATGAGCAGGACGTCGTCGTGGTCGTCTCGAAACGTCAGAGCTGGATAATTTAAAATTTAACCATGATGAGGATGAAACGAGTGAAACGCACATGACGCGTACTTACATCACTAGCCCCATTATAATACCAACTTTTTGTACATTGTTGCTTTACTAATTCTAGAGACCTTTTAAAAGTGCAAATACCGGTATAATTATGTGTTTAAAACAATTAGAATTTTAAGATATTCAAATCAACAGGGCAATTAATATTCCTAATTTGTTTAAAGTCAGCGGAACAACAAAGAGTTGAAGGTTTAAATTGATTCAAAAATTAGATTCACATTGATGTAATTATGTAATCATCAATTGTTTTCTAGTTCTATTGTGCTGTGATCTTTAGTTCTTTGGTTAATTGAAAAATTGAATACAGGTAGGAGGTAGAAATAAATCTTCTATTTGAGTTTTTTTTTATGAACAAAAATACTGAGCGCGGTTTGTTTCGCTGTAAGCTCGACGCTCTCGAGAGTCGTTATTAGTGACACGATTCACTGTATGAAGAGGACTAAAGAACAGCAAATTAAAATAAAATGACATAAAAATTACCGCAATTTTCTACTTTTCTTTCACTCGTATACTGAATTCGTAGTTGTTATTTGTAATTCTATAGGTATAATTTGCCACACATAAAACGAAATAAAGCAAAATCATACAATTCGTCTCATTGTCTCAACTCACAACCAGCCAAGCTAACCAGCATACATCGCGATCATTCTGACTGTGAGTACACTTAATTTGAGAAAGAAATGTTGGCATTCTCATACGCAATGGGGAAATTTGAATTAACTATCCTTTGTTAAGTGCCAACGAGGCTTAGCGCAATTTAGTCTAGAAACTACAAATTTTATTCCGCGTGTGTTAAGTTGCTTGTCTTGTAGAATGTCGCAAATTGCAATAAAAATAACTCAAAAGTTAAGTAAATTATCAAAGCCCAGAATGCTCGTTTTCAATATGTTACTGTGTTATTAACGGCTATTATTTATTTTACCAAATATTTTGTTTGTGGAATTTTTAAAATTCTTCTATAATTAGTCAGCCATAATCAATATTTGCATTTTTGCAGGATTGCTGAAAAACGTAACCAACTGCAAATGTCGATTTAATGGCTCGTTTTAGATTTGAAGAGTCGATAAGAAGAGGTATGGTTTTCACTTCTGCCTATGTTATTTGACTTGGTCGTTTCAGATTGCCGCGATCGTCGACTCGCGATAAGATTAGATATACTTCTTCAACTTCAATGTGCGTCAATGTTTTTCTATTTTTAAGTGGTTTAACTATGGTTAACTAACGACCAACCGAAAAGGGTAATAACTCATATACACACATGAGGTAAAAAGAAATTTACATAGCTAAATTATGATTTTGAAGAAATACAGAAATACAAGCTGTTGGGACTTTTGGAGGTTGAATAGAAACATGGCGCGAAACGTGTATACTGCAAAACGCATAACAAAAAACAAGCTAATTACAATAGGAAACAACTACTAATAATACACTAAGTACACTCACAAATAAATAAAGCTATAAGGCATAACAGAAGTATGCTAAGCCAATCCATTTGCAAATCTAAAAAACTCGAATTTGAATAACAATAAAAACTTAATTGTTATTTATCACCAGTAACAATAAAAAATACTAAAATTGAAGAAATAATAAATCAAATTTATTTTTTTATAACAAATATGAAAATTGCTTTAAATAAACCACATTTAAGACTCTTCCCAGAATTCTAGTTTCTTTAAACAAATTTTGCCGATTTTAGGTGATCTTAGAAATCCCTGATTTTAGCTATAAATTAAACTTTCTAACTATGAAAAATAAAATTCTATTTTTATTTAAAAATTAGCAAATATAATAGCAAATAGCGCATTTAATGTACTTAATAAACAATGCTCATTTATAATGCATGATATGCATTTACACTTGGCACACACTTGACGATTGATAGATATCATTACAGTTGGTATAAATAACATTTATTGGTACATGAATCGGTTCTCGCGGGTTTGACTTGTTTTCTATTCAAATTTATTATTTGTTCAATTCCCATACACATCACTATTACTGCACTTGAAGTTGCTTTGCAAACTAAACGCCATTGCTGGCTGCAATTGCAATCACAAACACATAAAGTGCTTACTTAGAAATCACAAGAGAAATACAATTGTGCATAGACGCCATGCAATTCTAGTCAGTTGGTTAATGAAGTCGTGACTGTTTGATATGCAAGTTTTATCCGCTATTTTTATAATTTAACCTATCATTACGCTTAATTAAATTCAATTAAATTTATTGCAAATGCGCTATTTATTGTTTCGTTTTCTTTGGTAATAAATATTTGCTCTCCTACAGATACAACAGGGTCGGATTTGAATGTAATCACAATCGTATACACCTAACTATATCATGTGGTATCCCGTATCTGTTATTTAATGAAAACTGTTACATGTTGGTCGAACGAATTACAAGCCTATCGATACTATCATAACAAATAATAACTGTATCTGGCAACAGTGGCAACACAAGTTGAGATACTGGTTGCAGGGTGTTCGCGTTGTGTGTTTTGTGTTGGTGTGCGCTGGGGGTGCAAAGCTGTGCCCATTATTCGACGGATTATCGGGAGTAAATAAGCAATCAGTAGTTTGACGTGTGATTGACGTCGGGCCCTCCGGCCGATGTTTAGTCAAGTAATAGCACCGCAAACACGCATCGCTTTTATTATAAACGAACGACCACTCGCCGATCTACTGAATCAATTCACTATCCTCTTCACTAAATGCATCTCATTGAAAAACTGAAAATGTCCAAATTTTTCAAGCTGCATTTGTACCGTTTCATTATTCAGTTTTCGTAAATCTGTAACATTTTCTTCATTAAATAGAATTTCAATGTTGGTCACGTTCGGACATTTAAATATTAAGTTAAAAATCACTCATGAACAACGACAAGTCGACAAGGGACATTACCATCCACTTTCACCCCTAATTCTTTCTTCATCAACACCAACGAACCAGGATGACTCAAAATGTTATGTAGCTGAACTTTGAGACATAATAAAAATGCAAAATTATTCATCAATCAGATAATTTATACTCAAAGATAATGAAAATTTCCAATATCCCAATTTCAAAGTTCAATGTTGTATAAATTTGTTTGCATTTTTATGCGATCATCAGAAAACACATTTGGAAAAGGAAGTGCGGATGACTTGAAAGGGTTGTACACCCCTAAAGCTCAACAATTTCGTTTCGCGTGGCATTGAAAAAAGAGAGACAAGCAAAGCGAGAACGCAAATTGATGATGGAGTCGTTTCTTCCTTTTTCCTTCATTATCATTATAAAAAAGCAAGAATTTGAAAATTAAGGGCTGCTATCACATTTGGATTAGGGTGTGGAAATTGTGGCGATGCAGACGCATATGACGAAGGGTGAGTTATGTTACATAAGGGTACAGGGGCACAACCCTCAAATCTCGAAACTATTTCGATGAATTTGAATGCGTTATTTTTAGAAGGGGCTGATGCGTGCATAAGTCAAACGCACAACCAGTTCTCGAACTGTTGATGAAAATTACAAAATTGCAGGTTCAACATACAAATCAAATCAAATACGTCACTCACTAAGCGATAGTGCGATTATTAAACCAAAGAGCCAAAGAGGAGAGGTTTTTGTCAGAATCAAGTACGTGCTTTTGTGAAACGCCCTTTATATTTTTCCAACGAGAAATGTCACTAACTCGAAGACCGTTTCATGATATAATTGTAATTAACTTTGTTACAAATCGTGAAATCGCAACTTTGTTCATTGTCTCCCAGTCGAAATTTACTTATTGTGCAATTTTAACAGAAGTCAAGCCACTCCTTCAATAATAAATCAGCAAGCTTCAATACTATAATGTACTTGAATTAATTAGCATTTAAAATTTAAATATTGAAGTAGCCAATCTGGTCTAGCAAAATTGTCCAGTTTTACTTCGAGTAGCATTCACCTTATTTTCGTCTGATGCTAAACCGGCAGAAATCTCCTAATTGCCTTGAAAATTTTGCTAATGCTAATTTTAATTTGCAATTCCAAATCAACACAAATTATCATCATTACCATAATCTCTTGTATTGTATTGTATAAAATATACTCGTTTGAATAAAATTTTTAATTTCAAATCAACATTATAATTACAAACTGTACGTTGATTAAAAGTGAATTAATATTAAATTCGCATTATTAACAAAATTAAAGTTTAAAAACGAAATGTTACACGTTAGCACAAATGCTGCAATGCATAAATATTCATATCGTATTTTTATGATTTATTAATTAATGACATAAACGATTTTAACGACATTATCGACTCCATCGAATATGCAAAATTGAATCGATTAGGTATCGATAAAATGAAAGAGATAATATCGTTTGCTAGTGTTGGCAGTTTTATGTTTGTTTGTTTTTAAATGTTATGCATGTTGTAGGCTAAGCTATTTAATAAATATAAATCGAGTTTACAGTTAGAATGTGACATTAATATAATAATAAATCATTCAGGGGCCAAAAATCAGTTATTATCTAATTTGAAGCTGCCTTTCTTGGTCTGACTTCTGTGAATGAAGTTGAACATATTAAAGTTGTGGTCTTTATAAAGTTAAGGGTGTAATTTTACAATTATTATTGGGATACAAAACCATCAATTATTTATTCTAGGATTTTGGTAGGCGGGTTGAAAATCCTTTAGTCAAATTACATGTTTGATAAATACTACTTACCAACATGAAGTTTAGAAAATAGTTAGAAAGTTCCGTTTTAAAAATCACAAATTATTGATCCTGACTTATCTTAAAGCCTTAATCCTTAATATTTAAAAATTGCAGATTGATTTTAGCTCTTAAATTTAAAATCCAATAATTTAAAATTTAATCGTTGCCTTGAGCTTGTTTTGAAAAGTCAATTCACATTTTTTGTTATGAAAATAAGTTATGAGAATTTTTCCCTTTACAAATTGTAATAATAGCATTAGCATTTATGGAATTAAAGAATTAACTTTTGTGCAAATGAATAGAATTGGATTTGGCTTTTGACGAAACTGGCTCTTTGTTGCTGTTGGGCATTCGGACGCGATTTCTCGGTAAATTTGCTGTGTCTTGCTGGCTGATCATTGCGGCTTTTCTTATTTTACCTGTGCTATAGTCAATTTACTATCGAAAATTCGTGTTAGCCTATGAATTATTTATTACATAAACCAACAAAATTCCAAAGTATTCTGAAAAATTGCCTTTTAATACACGTTCCAACAGAATAAAATACATTTACAACATAACATTGTCATGGT
>JARJDT010020251.1:0-11687 GCA_030264655.1 Leptusa sp. GC000079
TTCGATTCTACTTGCATGTTTCTGGGGCAAGCAAATTTAGTGCGAAACTGATTCGAACACGATGAAAATTGCATTGCCACACTGCGCATGTCCGTTTGGAGCTGAATTTATTCAGTTCCAGCGATCCGAAAACGACATAAGTCATTCAATGGATGCATTTTCAAAATCTACTACATTATTATACTAATAAATGAGTATTTTATTTCTTTAATTATTGAATAGAAAATGGTTCAAGAATCATTTCAAAATTAAAGCTTCACCTCGTCATAATTAAACTTAACTAACCAAACTTAAGTCATGCTTTTTGATTATAACAAAACAACGCCAATCCAATGTTAAAATCATTCATGAGGAATTTTTAATATTAAATAAGTAATTTTTGGTTTAAAACTATGGAAATTCAATTATTGCAGGCATGAAATCTGGAAGTCGTGTGGTGCAAACGCCAATTTTTATCATTTTATAATATTCTCTTTTATACCTATGTACTTGACTTAAGTTTTTAGCTTAATGCATAATTATCTTAAAAAACTCAAAATTAAGTGCATGTTGTCATGTTATATCGATATAAATAGAACCATTATTTTTATTATGCAGTTATATTGCTATATGTACCTATTTGTGTTAGAATCAACTTCGTATAAATATATAAATATATTAGTTGAATTCGTTGATAACCGGCGTAGTTCAGTTCAGCCTACAAACAACAAATACTTAAACGTGTCATGTATTATCTATAGTCGAATCAATAAAACTACAACTTTTGCACATGTGCAGAATGCACTTTCAGAACCTACGTATTAAAGAAAGAACGTGAATATTCTAAGAAATAGAATAAATGACAGTAATTATAATCCACACCACTGCTAACTTTTAAACATTCTAAAACATGTGTTTGTGACCAAATGCGATGAAAATTAATGATTTAAATATTGATATAATATTGATAATTTTTAATTTTTCACTAGATAAGATAAAATAACAACTGAAAAGAATTGCTAAGTAAGCTAATATTTTGGAATATATCGTATGAAAATCCAAGTGAAGTGAAGTGTGTGGTGTTCCTAAATGTATAAGCAAACAGCCAGCATATCAACATTTAACTTATATTTGCATACTTTTAAATAGATAGTTGAACTTTGGTAGCTTGTTTTCATCAGCGAACGAGCACGCAGTCGTCAACAAAATGACAAATGTGCCGGTTCAAAGTGTAGTGGCGACGAGCGTCGTCGCATTAACAGGCATCATTGCTTCGTTTTGGTGGTATCGCCGCCGCCAAGCAATCGCAAACAATACGCCGCCCTCGCAATGGCGCGAAGTTGCCACACTGACGAAGATCCATCTATATCCGCTGAAGAGCGGCCGGCGCGTCGAGTTGCAGTCGGCCGAATGCACGAAATCCGGATTGAGACAGAGCAAACAAGATGAGAAAGTTTTGCAATTGCATGATAGGTAAACGCACTTCAAGTCGATTGAATAATTGTTGACGTTTATATTTTGCGTTTTGCGTGAAATCGAAATCGCTGGCAGGATGGCCTGAATCTAGTGTTACCTCATCGCCATCGTTTGCTTCGTATGTGCGTCTGTTTCTGTTTGAATAATGTCTCATAGTTATTTATTCAAATCGGTATCACACTTTATTAGTTAGCTGATACGCGTTGAGCAATCTTCCAATTAAACTGGTTTTCGGTTGCTTCGTAACACGCGATCTGTGACAAACGAGAACTCCGACAAGTTGAACATTTTTAAATTTTATTCAAAGATTTGTCTTCACTTATTTTTTTTTTAGATTTTATAAAATGTTTCAATGTTTTTTATATGTATTTTAAATCATCCTTAACATTCATTTATTTGTTATGGTTTATTATTGCAATAAAAATGTTGTAATTGAAATTACATACGATTTTATAGATCATTTCTGGTTCGCGGAGCAGAAAATTGCGAATTCAAAACCGCTCGAACTTTTCCAAAAATGCTCCTCATCGAAGTTGCGGTGCATGATGAATTACACGTCACTTTCGATGCTCCAGGAATGCGACAACTTTATGTGCGGATTCCCACAATCGCCGAAAATGAACCTTTCAAAATAACGTGTGTTCTGAACAAGTGACTCAAAACACTCAATTTCAAATAAACGTTTGTAGATTGCACCAGAAAGAAGAAATTTTTGCATTAGACTGCGGAGATGAAGCCGGTGCATGGCTTTCTCGTTACATTTATGGCAAAGAAACAGGACTGCGATTAGCTTACAATGGTGCAGCTGTAGAACATCAACGCGATTTGAGCAAAACTCATCAAAAGATGTTAAACGCATACCCAGATTTAAACAACGATGCAACTGTAACAATTAATCAAAATCTAAATTCATAGAGCATTTTATTTTTCATTGCAAGATTTATAACATCATTTCAGGGATTGTATTCGGATTTGACGGCCATTTTGTTGTTGAATCAAGCATCGGTTGATGACCTAAACTCCAAAATTAAATCAGATACAGTCATCACGGCCGAACATTTCAGGCCAAATTTGATTGTTGGCGGAGGCGGAGCACCACCGTATGTCGAAGATTATTGGAAATGGATTAAAATCGGAAGTGTTATTATTAAGAATGTGAAACCGTGCACCAGGTGCATGCTCACAACTATCAATCCAGAAACTGGTGTGCGCAACACTAATCGCGAACCTCTAAATACCCTCGAACAGTAAAGCCTTAAAAGTATAAATTTCGGCAAATTTTGACAATTTTGATATTTCAGGTACAGAAAGTTAAAAAATGTATTGAATATCGACTTCGAGGGTGAACTAACAGTTATGGGACTGCAAGCTGCTGTATATCAAGAAGGAGAAGTCAAAGTAAACGATACAGTTTATGTCGGCATTTAATATTTGTCTCCGTGTATATTTTAAACATGTTAATTGTATTTTTAAATCAATAAAATTCTGAATAAAATTTTATTGTTAATTTTAATAAATGTCTAAAATTGGTAAATCTTCACAATTTAAAATTTATTAGTTTTCACTTTTGTCATTAATAATCAAAAATCAGCATAATAAATTCCATCGTAACTTATATCAAAATGTATATTTCAACATAGTATGTATGCTTCTTTTGGAAAACGTCTACTAGGTATTACATTGAAACATAAAAGTTTAATGCCGTGCAATCAGAAACTTAAAATTGAGATTGCGATTGTATAATTTCTTGTGCAGCCTCACCTTGGCCGATTGGTTATTGACGCGAATGATTTGAGAAACAAATGATCCGCCAATCGATCGACAACGTTGCTGGTGCGTGCCAGAAATCGGCGAATTGAAAATATACGCAGAAGGTTAATCGATAAGACCCAATCGATTATTACTTAAGCGCCAGCAGGCATCAGCTGCTTTCTTATTGCTGATTCTTGCGCTCTTCAAACAACTTCTTATTACTCAAGACTTTAGTTTTCAAAAAGTCTTAGCCAAGTAAAGACCATCAACACGTGCAATATGAAGTTCTTAAGTGTTATGTGTCTATGTGTTTTTGGAGTTGTTAATGCCAAAAAACGAATAAGTAAGTTTTCTTTAAATCAAGAAATCAACTTAAATTCGAAAATTTTAAAATTTTTAAACATTTAAACTTGTAGTTGACGAAGTGAAAATTTGCTCAAGAAATGATCCAAAAATAAGCGAATGTTACGCCGATAATTTTCGGCGATTAGTGCCACTGATGCGCAGCGGCATTCCAGAAATGAATTTGATAAAAGTTGAGCCGCTACATATCGAAAAGGTGTTGCTTGATTTTACGCAATCGCGTACGTTTCGCCTGGAGACAGTTTTGTTGGACATTCAAATGCACGGCTTGGGCGATACGAATTTAACAGGCTGTGAAATTGACATCAATCCAAATGGAATGAGTGCAAAGCTGGTGATGAATATTCCATTCATTACCATGAAATCAACTTACCGAGCGAAAGGCAACTTTTTGTTGATTAGCATCAACACCAAAGGAGATTTCGTTGGAAACTTTAGTAAGTGTCCAAAGTTACAAATCTTCGTGCGCCATCTACAATGAATTATTTTAACTTACAGCCGACTTGAAAGTGTCTGGAATATGGAGAAGCCACAAGTTCGAAAAGAAGAACAAAACTTATTTAGCGTTTAAAGACACGGAATTGGACATTGAAATCAAAAACATTCGCATAATGTTCGAGAATCTTCTCGGGAACAACACCGAAATCAATGATTCGTTAAACACCGCCATTAACGAAAACATCGATGTTTTGTACGAAGAACTCAAACCTATTATCCTGCAAACTATCCGTGCAATTATCCTTGATGCGGTCAACAATGTGTTTTCACTATTTCCTTTCGAAACTTTGTTCCCAAACAAATAAAACGTCTTTCTAGACATTTTTGAAAAATTCAAAGTATAAATGTAGAATTTATAATTTTTTAATAAAACATAAAAACATTTACATTCTATGCATGATTCTATGCATAAACAACTTGAATGATAAATAATAAAAGACACATTAGTCTTCAAAATGAGATTGTTCCTGGAAATGATGTTCGTAATGTCCTAAAGGACGCATGTTTTTGGGATCGAAAGGCGAATGCAAGTGCAGATTTGCCGGATACCTGGTACCCATTATTTCAATTTCGTAGCGGCCACTTGTCAGGAACTCATTGGTGACATTTTTCCCCTCGGGATGTTCCACATACCCAATGCCAATACTGCTATCCAACTCGTAACCGTACTCACCTCTCCTTAAGAAACCCACAATAGCATCGTCCCTCCAAATAGTCTCCAAACCATAGACAGCAACCGTTTTGTCAGGAACAGTGAAAAACACTCGTTTCTTCTTAATCCCATCACTTTTCAGCTTGTCAACTTGGTCTTTGCCTTGATACGGCCCATCTTTACGGCAAACGAACCCAAGTCCTGCTTCAACGGGGTTATCGTTGCTGCGCAGGTCAGAGTTCCAGAGATGGTAACCCTTTTCGCAGCTTAGCGAATACAGAGCTCTGTATCCGGCGTACCTCATATCAAAGCTACGGCCAGCTTCCGCAATCTTGTTGTAGATCGGAATGCAGCTTGGGGTGGGGATGTGCAACTCGTAACCCAACTCCCCAATGAAACTAAGTCGCATTGCGCGGCAAGTGTGGCCATTGATAGTGATCAAGTGGGACATACCATACGGGAACAACTGGTCCGTTATGGGTGTTTCAGTGATCGATTGTAAGAGTTCACCACTTTTGGGTCCTTGAATTGAGAGAACTCCCAGTTGATCCGTTACGTTCGTAATGACCGACTTGAACTTTTTCAAGTACAGTTGTTTCTTAAGATGGCACAAGGTGTGCGTTCCGGAAGCACCACCTGCAACAATGTAGTACCCTTTGCCTTTAAGAATGGGGCCTACCAAGCGTCCTGTCCCTGGGATTAAGGGCGTTACAGTAACGTCGGCTTCAACCCCACCGCGCGAATTCAACGAACAAGTGTAAATAACTTTCTCAGGCTCGCGATCAGTGTTCGCAGTAAACAACCAATCGGCAGCTTCCTCCGCATCAGGACCTGTCAAATACATTTTGGCAAAGTAGGAAAGGTTGAAGAGGGCTACATTGTTGCGTGCGGCCAATGCTTCTTCACCGATTAAGTTGTGATTCTTTGAAAAACCAAAAGTGTAGTCTTTTTCCAGTTGTTTGATGTAGCGCTGGTCAGCATTTAGGTTATGGTCATAGTAACCATACCAATCATACCCGCGGACTGGCGCCGTGCTATCCTTGATGTAGTAACCAGGACGTTCCCATCCTTGGGCTTGCTCCATGACTGCCCCGTTCGCAACAAGTGCTTCATGGAACGGATCAATCTTAATGTTTCTCCCGGAGAGGAACTGATCATGAGGGAAAACTATCGCGTAATTCTTCGCGTAACTTTCATGACTAGTTTCAGTTATCCAAGCCCTATCCGCACGCATGTCCTTGGTAAACCTGCGAATGTCGTAGTTGAACATTGGTAATTCGGGACGTCCTTTTGTCATCCATATCGCAAGTTGTTCAGCACACCCGGTACTTAACATCATACCCGCTGAGTTAAAACCGCAAATGTGGTAAAGACCGAAACAATGTGGGTCTTCGCCCATTATTGGCTTGTGATCAGGGGTGAAAGATTCCGGTCCGCAGACAGTTGACTTGATCCCAGCGCGTTCTAGGGCTGGGCATAACTTGGTTGCTTTCTGCATATGAACGTCGAAGATAGAATGGTCCAGTTCGTACAAACTGAATTGGAAATCATTCGGTACATCTTTGAGGAGCACGGGATTGGGTTCGTAGCCGCCCACATAGATCGTCTCACCCTGTATCCGGAAGTACACGGATGCGTCGTGATCGCGAATGTTCGGGGTGCCTTTAATTTCGGGTATTGACTCGGTTATTATGTAAGCGTGCTTCATTGGGCTAATTGGAATGTCTACGCCTGTCATTTTTCCAATGTTACGTGCCCATACTCCGCAAGCATTTACCACTAGACTAGTCTTAATTGTACCTTTGTCTGTTTCTACACCTATTATTTTTTTAATTCCACCTGTGCGGTCCAAAAGTATGTCTGTTACAGACGTATTTTCAAAAACCTGATGAAAAAGTTTAGAAAAATTTAAAATTAGTGTGATTCTGAAAATCAATACATTTTTTCCAACTGTAATTCAGAATTAAACGAAATTCTGTTTTTCCAAATTTAATAAATTTTATTTCAGTAAACCTGGAAATTCAGATTATTTCAGATGAAATTCAGAAGTTGCATATTAAATAAAATTACTGAATTTCAAATGACAAATTTCATTTAACAGTTCTGATTTTCAATTGAAGCATTCTGAATTTCAGATGAAAAATTGTGGTCTAAGATAATAAAAACCTTGGCGCCATTTTTCGAAGCTCCTTTAATAAGAGCAGAGGTGAACATTGATGGGTCAATATCGCCATCGCCAGGACTATACAAAGCGGCAGTAAAATCATCAGGATTTAAAACCGGTGAAAGTTTAACAGTTTCTCCAGGTGTTAAAATTTGACTCTCAATCCCGAAGAAATGTCCCAAAGTATGAAGCCTGGAATATTCTTGAATGCGCTCCTAATAAATATTCGCAATTTTCATCATTAATACTTATTGCTAATGAAATTGCACACTAATTGAAATATCCATTTCAGTAAGTATGCAAATTAACTCAGTTTTGCTCAATAAATTAATAAATAACCTTTGATCTGGCGATAAATATTCCACCATGTTGAATGTATCCGGAATTCAAGCCGGTTTCATGCTCTAAAGAATCGAGCAAATTTTTGGTACTTGCTAAAAGTTGCACCTCAACATCACTAGGCCTCAAGCGCCAATGAAGACCTGACGTGTGCCATGAAGTACCGGCGGTAATTTTTGCTTGTTCCAAAAGAATTGCGTTAATTCCTCTCTTAGCAAGCTGATAAAGGACATTTGTACCGATGACGCCGCCGCCTAAAACCGTTAATTTATAGAAATTGCAATAATATTAATTTCCACTTTTACCAATGATTACTACGTCAGCTTGCGCAGGTAACGAAGTTTCTTTGCTGCTGAATTTACGCAATGAAACTTTTTGCGCGCGAGCGCGTTTATGAAACACTCTTTTGGAAGCCGCGCGAAACATTTCGGCAAAGACAAAGTCTTCAGACTTCTAACAAATTAAAACTTCAAATGCAATTACTACAATTTTGAAAGTAAATTCTTTTGTTCGTTCGGCGGTTACTAGCCGTCGACTACTAACTGCTGGTGAAAAGTTGTGCGCGAATGGAAGCATTATAAATTGGTAAACACTATTAAAAACAACAGATACTAAGTGTTAAAAATATAATAAGTGTTTCACCCGATTATAAATTAAAATATTATCAACAAATTTAAATAACATTTTGAAATTATTCAATTTTACGAGCTGTAAACCGAGCACGGACTATTCTTATGCGATTTGTCGCTGTATTTTAAAACAAATTTGGAACATCTTGTGCATAATGCATACATACAGAACGCTGATAAATTAACTTTGATTAAGTTAAATCATGTCTCAGTGGCTCTCAGTATTAGATAAAAACAACCAATATGACCCCTGAATGCTCAATGTTTGCTTCATTTGCTTGTATCTAATGTTTGTTCACTGTTAAGAAGCGCAAATGAAAGATGAACGTGCAGATTAAAAAAATGACAACAAACTAAAAATAAACAACAATAATAGCTAATCGCTGTTTGTCTTAATCTTTCGAATAAATTGTCGTCAACATATTTCTAAAAGTGCGTAAAATGTTCTGACTTTTAACATTATTGTTGGAACGATTATCAGAATAAATGTGGATACTTTGTAAATGAGAATGTTATGTAAATGTAAAAGTAGTTAGTACTTAAAGTACTTAAATCAAGTATTGGTCGTTTTGTGCATAAGTTTGAAAGTTTTAAATTTGGACGTTATCGCTTTGACCCAACGAAACCGAAATTAACTCGACGATTAAAGAGCAATGGGCAAAGTGCTGATTTATGAATTTCTATAAATTATTGCCAACTATCTTTGTAAAATTATTATTATCTATAATTATCGATGGAATTTATTTTAAATTTGCAAAAAAATGCATATTATTAGACAATTAATAAATTATAACAATAGCAATATTGCCAGATGTACTGCTTCATTGGAGAACTGTTCACCTAAAAAACTCGAATAAATCAGGAGAAAATAAAGAAAAATGTCATAAGTAAATTATATATTTAAACATTATACATAATTACAATGAATTTCCCACTCATCTAAAGTGATGGGCGAAAGTCAATAACTAATTAATAAGATAAATATTAAAATTTCTTTGTCTCTTTCTGTTTGTTCTTGTAGTTATTTATATTAATTCGTATATGTATATTTAAATAGGTATATCAATATCAATTAAGTTAAGTATATCAATCAATATCAATCCTAACCTTGCATAATGTTCAGCATTAGATAAATTAAGTTTTTACTATTAATTAACACTTAAAAAATACATTTAAGAGATTCCCTTACTGTCTATATCCAAATCATAAAATTCAAAATTGTCAATTACTAAAACTAGAACATGCATGAGTTAACCATAAACTTACTGGTTATTTAACATTTCAGTGATTTTTAAAGGCACGAGTTGTTCACTAATTCGGACGGGTACGTATTTAATTTCGAAATTTACCTCAACTTGGAAATTAAAAAAATATATAATACTGACACTTGGAATAACAATTTTCATTTTCTTACAAAAATGCTAAAAAATAAGATCAACATACAGGGTGTCCTGTAAAACATTGCTTATCGTTTCAGCTTCATTTGTTACTTAATATTAATAAATGTTTTGGAATGTTGTTATTTTACACAATTTCCTAAATAGCCGCCAAAATGTAAAATTAAACCATCATAGCTTGTTAGTCTTCATTAACAGTTAACGTTTTTGAAACTTAACTACTAACCGTAAACATAATTCATTGTAACATTTGTAACTTTTCTCTTCATTTCATTCTTGAAGTGTTAATTCGAATGCTTGGCATTCCGCATCAAAGGCACCAAGAGCGCCGGCGGTCCCGCTTGCCGCAAAAACGGATGCGACAACAGCTCCGCGGCAGTAGCCCTCTGCGCGGGGTCCCGCACCAGAATCCGATCCAAGAAGCTGAGCAACCGTTGCGACACCTTATGCGCGTTCTTGAGCTTCGGCGGCGGCATCTCACGTATCCGCCGCATTGCCTGCAAGGGCAGCTCACTGAAGAACGGCGGCTCCCCGTCCACCATCTCAATGACCATAATCCCCAGGGACCAAATATCGACCTCCGGCCCGTAGGGTAACCGACTGATGACTTCCGGCGACATCCAATAAGGCGTCCCGACCAACGACTTGCGCTTGGGCAGTTCCTGGGAGACCTGCGCACAGAACCCGAAGTCCGACAGCTTCACGCGTCCATCCGGGGCCAACAAAATCGAATCGGACTTTATATCGCGATGAATGACACCCTGTGAATGCAGGTAGGCCAATGCTTTCAAGCATTGCTTGCACACCGTCGCGATTTGCTCTTCGTCCATCCGGGAACGCGTGACTATGTCGGTGAGAGCGCCGCCTTCGAGGAACTCCATAACGACCCACAGCTCATCGTTGACGAGATACGAGTCGAACATCTCGACAATGTTCGGGTGGTGGTAGTCGCGCATGATGACCACTTCATTGAAGAGCAATTCGCGGCGCTGCTGTTTGCGTAGATCCATTTTCTTGACGGCGACTTGTCGGCCTGTGGTGCGCTCCCGCGCGATGCACACTGTCCCAGTCGAACCTTCGCCGATTTTGATGAATTGGTCCAGGTTTTCACGGGGATCACGCGATGAGACGACCATTTGCAATGCTGCTCGAAACTAAAAAACCACAGAATAATTATTATTATAAACAAAGTTGACAAATAATTTGTCAACAAGTCTTACTTGTTCGTGAGTTAACCGTTGTTCATGTTGTTGTTTAGCTGCAGCAGCCGCAACAGCCGATGCGCTGTTCGCCACCACACTTTGATGATTCTGACTGGGATTCAGATTCGCATTCGCGGCATTATGATTATGATTAACTTGTTGTTGAGCATGTTGTTGTTGTTGTGGTTGTGGTTGTTGTAGATTTCCGTTCTTAACATTCTGATTCTGATCCGGCCGGTGATTCGAACCCGGACCCGGGTGAGCAACCTGTCCCTGACTGTGATGGCTCTGCTGACTCTGGTGCGACCCAACACTCGAATGCGAATGCGCCCCCATATGGTTCACCACAGCTGTGACCCCCGAAGCCATAGACCCCGCCGGCGAATGCTGTTTATGATTAACGCTCTGATTATATGCATAATGCTCATGCAGGTTCCCATTGTGATGGTCTTGGTTGCTGAGCGCGGGCGAGTTCTCCCTCAAATTGGGCATCTTATCGCGCCGCATCGACGGATACTGCATGATATGCTCTTCGGGCACTGCAGGCGGGACATTCGCGTTGTTCTTCAGGTCTTTGCGTAATCGCGGCGGGCTGGACGAGCGCAGGGAATTCGAGCGGGCGACATTCGACGTCTTCGGCAGAATGATACCATTTGGTTTAATTGGCTGTGGCGTTGGTTGGTGGGTGCTTAATCGGTGTTCGAACTTGTGATCGCCGCGCACTATCGTCTTCAGATCGAGGATTTCGGTTGGGGTGATCTCAGACGGGTCGACCAAGGGTAGAGGGCGATTCGTTGACTTGAGTATTTGATTGTTGCCGACGATGGAAGCCCATTGGAGAGGAAGACCTACATAACGTCCTTCACGCTTATCGAAACCAGTGTGGACGCGATGTTCAAAGTTCGTCGGGGGTGAAATTTGCGGTTTCTTCTTCTTTTTTGAAAACATGCTTAATGCCACTTGTGTTACTTATTTCGTTTATTGAGGAATTCAACTTAAATTGGAACGCCCAACAAATTTATTTATACGTAAATACACATAACCTAATTTGTTTAGATTCTGTTTTTCGATGGTTTTTGGCTTAAAACACCGGAAGGCACTGGTTTCGTTATTCGCTTGTGGCACGAATCAATAACTTAAGCGAAACTACATGTTTAGTCGATAATTGTTGATAAAATAAAACGAAATAAACACTTATTGATAAAATAACGAAATAATAATAATGACGGACAGCTA
>JARJDT010020274.1:0-10043 GCA_030264655.1 Leptusa sp. GC000079
ATGGATGGATGATATGTTTGATGATAGCTTTGAAAGATCTTTCTGTTTTTGGCTTGTATGAATGGAATTCCGTATTTTTTTCCTTTAGTATAGTGACAACTGCGCTGTAATTGAGTCGTTTAAAGTCGTTTAGTTGTATTTTTACTTGGGTGTTACCGATAATTTTGTCGTGTATCCTCCATCGTTTCCTGTGACGTCATTTAGCAGGCCTGTCAGTGGTTGGATTTTTTCTACCCCGCACACGACTATTGGTGGCGGTTTCGGTATTTTGGGTGTTTTGACTACGTTTTCGTCCTTCACTTCGTCCAGACCGTCAAATTTGTTGCTTACTGGCACTTGAAGGTGAAGCCAATATTTGTTGAGGGTTTTTTGTCTAACATTCCTGCTGTTGGTGTCCAGGCTTCCCCTGGGTCTTTTTCCATCATCCTTTCCATTTTCTTAATTGGCTGGGGCGTTTTGGAGGTTTTCATGTTTTGGAGTGCCCAGGAAGTCTAAACAGTCAACTTTATCCATTGTTAGGTTGAACTAATTTCGATTCTGTTGTTATTGTTGGCTCGAATGTTATATTCATAACAATTCGCGCGATTTGTTTTTTGTTCACTTGAACAGTTGTTTAAAGAGCGGTCTAACACACGGGTTACTCAAAGTAAATTGTACCTTGACACACTTTAGTAGCTTTGCTAAGTGATAGATACGGAACGAAAATGCACCGCACCGCACCGTACGACTAACAATTAGCAACTGACTGATATAAAAACTTAATGGTCGCCTAGTAAATCCAGTACCCGCTGGTCCATTTATGTCAACTTATCAAGTGGTTCATCAGCCTCAGATGGACCAGGGGCACCAATTTGTCCAGCTCGCTTCCGAGCTTTAACTGCTTTACTTTTGACCGCAATTTTTATGTCCTACCAGCACTAGTCAATTAAATTGTTTGTTAAGTGTCTTGTTACGATTTTTACTTTTATTTTTTGTTCAGTTTTGTAATTTTATTTAATTAGTTTTGATTGCGGGTGTGCACTTACAATCTGCCATTGACTAAAATTTTTAATTGCACAATCAAGGCTATTTAACCCTTGAACTAATTGGGCCCAATATCTATTTATTTCTTCCGGGTCCGTCACTTTGTTATGAGCCCAATCCCTGTTCCTCTCCATGAAACTAATCATACATTGTTTTGTTCCTGCGTTACCCTCGCAGAACGTTTTGTAATCATTTTGCTCTGTATAAAATATTTTTTGGTGCAAATCAGTTAAAATGCAAATGCCACTATCCCGTTGCCTAATATATTTTGGCATAAATATCGTATAAATTTTACAAATTTCATAGAATTTAAAATATTTGTATTTCTACTTTGCCATAGCAAATTAAAGTCTTTATTTAAAGAGGTAAAACATACAAGTGAAAATACATATTTAACAAAAATTAGTTTAACTAATAACTTTCCAAATGAAATTTTCACCAAATTCATAATGAGTGTTAAATTTAAGGAAATCCAAAAGCATTATATTTACAAGAATAAATTACTCTTGTTTACCAATTTGAATTTCCAATGACTCATTGAAAACTTTTTACGAAGTAATCTTTGGAAATCCCGACTTTTTGAAAATTTTGGTTTTGTGTCTTTTGGGTGTCCGCAGATTGCATTTCACATATTACTGGATCATTTGCTGTTGGGCCAGCACCCAATTCTGCATGACAAAATTACTTTGAACTTCCATGACAGACAATACTTTGATAACCTCAATGTTTCATGTTGTCAGAGATTGTCGGAGATCATTTGCAAAATGTATGAAAGAGTGATTTTGGTAAAGTGACACTTGGGCCCGCAACCAATTATGCATAACACATGCATAACCTATATCGGCTCGTCGTCCATTACTTTTTGGATCGAGGAGTAGAATATGACCATTTAGGTGTCATTATATGGGGCATACTGACCAAAGGGTACCCGCAGGGATCCGTACTTGGGCCTATTTTATTGAAACTTGTATTCGCCGACTGTGCACAGGCGGACGTAACGGAAATTGACTGTGCGGACGATAAGACGGCGTGTACAGGTGGAAATTCAATAGTGGAACTGCAAGAAAGGGTAGCAAAAGTGTATCGACATCTTGTCGGACCGGTGCACCCGAAGCAAGTTCGGTAATGATGCACCTTAAAGTCAAACTGGACACAAACAGGCCACTTACGGTACGCCTGGCCGAGAGGTCCCTGAAGTGTGTGAAAACCTTCAGGTACTTGGACGTGCAACTGGAAAAAGGCCTACGTTGCAGCGCACATGTTCGCAAACTTTGCGACAGTTCTGGGAAGGTTAACATTGCCCTGGCACGTATGGCTCTTCAGTAGAGAGCACTAACTCCAGCTACTAAACGCGTTATATATAAGGGTCCGTGGAACAAATGTTTTGCTATGCCAGCTCGGGGTGGTTGGTTCGTCTAAACGAGGTGCACGTTAGACAGCTGCAAGCTGCGCAAAGGAAACTGCTGTTGCCGATGATCCGTGCATAATCTACAACGCCTGGGATTGTACTGCCAGTCCTGGGCGCGGTACTACCTGCAGATTTGCTCATTATAGCTCATATGGTTTGTTTCCGTGAAAAACTTGAGATGCACAGCCGATTGGCTCATGCTCGACGCAAAGAGGAAAACTTTATCATTGAACGCATTTGGCAAACTCAATGGAAATCTGCCATTACAGACACTAGGTTAATCCACCGACTGTGGCCATCAGTATCGGAACGCCGTGAAACTAGATATTTACCTGGCAGGAGCGTGACAGTGATAATCACTAATCACGGGCCCTTAAGGACGTATCTGATGAAAACAGGCAAAGGAGAAGACGCAGATTGCGTATGCGGTTTGGGGGACCACACAATAGAGCACGGTCGTTTTGACTGCGACCACACAACCATAGTGCAAGTGAAGTATGAACCTCTAGTAGAATTATTGACAACCCACGATTGGGCGGCGATCCGGTCATACGGATATGCCAATCTCGAGTCTTTCTCTAAAGAAGTAGTTGGAATCATTAGATAGAGATAACTGATCTCAACCAGTTGTGGAAAGTGTGCCTACACGTGACTAGGGAAGGAAACGCAGTGTTCACAAGTTCGGGTTTTTTCAGTTTTTTTTTAACGCTGCAAATTTTGGGGTAGTTTTGCGTGTGGTCTTTCGAGTTTCGCGACGATAGCGCTCGCGCGCAATGCCTGCGGCGCGTTCCTTGGGTTTTTTTTGGCCTTTTCCGGTGCTCTCTTGGGCTAGCCAAACCTCACCAAATCACGATATTTTGAGGAGAATTTGCCTTCGGAGCCTTCTTTAACCAACCCAAAACCTAACCGAACCGAAAATATAGCAACAATTTGAGAATTATGCCCCCGGAGCCTTCGCTAGCCAGCCCCAAACCTCACCTAGCCTTAAATGGGCGCAAGCATTTGCTTTACGATGCTTCCGTGAACTACCCCAAACCTCGCCTAGCCAAAACTCGAGGAGCGTGATTGCGAGACGATTCCGTATGCTGGAGGAAGTGTGAGACTGAATGAACGCTAACCGACGTGATTGAACGCCGCCAGAGTTGAATAGCAATTCTTGGCGGCGTCCGAGACTACCTTATGCCGGAGTAAGTGCGACTGACTGACTGAATGTCGGCGGACGTGACTGAATGACGGCAAATGAAAATAGCTATTCTTGGCGGCGCCCAAGACTACCTAATGTCAGAAGAAGTGCTGGCTGATCGACTGATTGACTGAACACAAATAGAAACGTATGCAGCTAATCTTGTTGATTAACGACATTACTTTATGGTGCGAAAAGTGTTGGCTAACTGAACTCCAGAATATGTATTGTACTGGAAAAAGTGCCAAACTGATTGGCGTAGACCAACGATAACTTATGCTGCAGTAAGTGCGTGATTGACTGCCCTCATGCATCATTGGCAAACTAAAGTTGTAGCATGCAAAAAGCAACGACACGCGAAGTTCCAAAGCGGTATCCCATCTAAGCACTGCTCGCGCCCAAAACCTCTTAACTTCGGTGATCGGACAAGAACCGGTGTGTTTGATGTGGTATGGTCGTTGCTGCGAGTTGTATGAAACAACAACTACTTGAAATACATCCTAGGAACGGCGATGGCGGCGGCAAGAGCGGCGTATCTGATAAGTCAACCTCAGCTTTTTTATGCTTCCTTTTCAGGTTCAAGCACTTGTGTCAAAAGTCGCCAGCCACTTTGAAATCGCGATGGATCGATGTTTGAACGCAATGTTGCTGGATTTTTTTAACAATCCTTTCGATATCAGGTACCTGAAGCCGCTGGTCGAGCATCCCGTAATCCCGTAACTTTCTCTAATTCCGCCCTGCATGGTTGAAGAAACAGCGGATTCCCCTCCTCACACGCATTGCAAGCAGGCGTGTGACGCGGGGAATCCGTTGTCGTACACTTCTTGTCTTGCCGTGATTAAATAGTCTGCCAATCTTAGGCTTTGCACCGCCACTTTTTCGTTCACCACTAACGCAACCACGTCCTCCACTGTGAGCATCGTCGATTTGATCGGAAATCATGTTTAAAACAAAATTATAGTAGTTGTATTTGTTTTTTCTTTTTTAAATAGCCGAATAATAATCAGATTGATTCATGCAATGACAATTCGCAATTTATAATTTTTTACTAATTAAATGCAGAGATCAGGCGATATACAACTTGCTTGAATAACTTCGTCAGCGAAAAGAACGATGTGAACAATTCTAACTACGCAGTTTATTTCTGTGGAGGGCTAGTGGTGCGGATTCTTACTGCGTTCAGCAATTTAAATTTCGTATCCATGGTTTCTGAACGTGGAACAGCGCGCGTTCGTAAACTGTTTTCAATGTTATTATTTCGGACTAAATTGTTGACGCTGCTCGCTCTCGGATGGAAAGGGCGAGACGTGTGCAAGCGTGGCCAAGATAAGTCGGCATCGAGCACAATTCTCGTGACGAAAAGTTTAAATTCGTTCTTACCAGCTGGTTTGTATTCAATAACCGCAATATTTTTGTTCAAATGTCGTTCCATGTTTTTCCATGTTTTTTCCGTGTCGTTCCGTTCCACGGCGTTCGTTCAATGACAAAACAAACAATCATCCCTTATTGTGCCAACATCGAGTGAATTTCGAACAATCTTCAACATCAGGAACAGAAAATCGAAACAAAACTTCTCAACCTCATCAGTCTGCCGAACTCGCAACTATGACTGAAGTCGCTCAACACAAACAAAATCGCTTGTTGTTGCTCGTGCTAGCACGACAAAATTCCAGACATACATCGACAGCGCCCATCCAGCCAGAGTCCACGACATTCAACTAGAACTCTGACTCTTAAAGTTCCTAGCAAATCTCGACCTTTTCTACATGGACAAACCAGTACCCCAAGCGGACATGGATGATGAAGAAGTGACCGATCCAGCTGAAGACTTTTTTGAAAAGCGCTGTTATGATTTACTGTCGCGAGCAGAACTGCTTCGTCAAGCACAAGTGCAACAACAAACACCACCTCCAGTTTAAACGATTTCTAACCCTGCACCTCCTACAGTCATCAACATTAATCGCGCAACTACAGCTGCGCAGGCACAGCAATGTTGCGCTGCGGCGCGCCAATAACCATGGACTTCCACACATTTAACAGCACAAGCACCTCCTTATCACCTCAGCATGATTAAGGTGCGCCTCTAGCACTAAATGTCCGCATTAAACCTGTATTGCAATGCGTTCAACGTTAGAAGTGAAACCGCAAAGCAACGCTCCGATTTTGAAGCGACATACTTCAATTTAGTAGAGTTTGCTCAAAGCATTATCGACGACAGCACACAGGCAGCGTCTCAACTCAAAGTAACCGCAAAGGACAGAGACATTCGACTTCCCAACATCAACCTGGGAATTAGGAAAATTGGAGCACCTTCAAGTCAACCTTCCGAGCTGTCATGCTGGATGCTGGAGAGCTAAGTGACGTCCCAAAACTCAAGTATCTCACGACCTGTTTGACGGGCGAGGCCGCGGACACTCTCGCACTAGCTATCACAGCCGATAATTATCAGGTGGCATGGGATCAGCTCAATTCCCGTTGTGAAATCAAGAAACTGATTGTTGAAACCCACCTCAAGGCTATATTTAACATGTTGCGGGTGAGTCTGAACTCAGCAACTTCCTTGCGCGAACAGCTGAACGTATTCACCAAAAACGTATGCGACTTAAACACGTTGCGAGAACCAACTATCGATACACTGCTAATCTATATGTTCACACGCTGGACTTCACGTAAAATGACATACAACTAGCCCAAATCCAACCTTCGAACATTCCTTGAAGACAGATGCCAAATTCTAAACTCTCGTGTCGCCAATGAACCGAACCCTCCGACTCCCGCACCTCGCCCTCAAAGGCGAATCACGTCTGTGCCATTGAAAGTAAAAGGGCCATCACTTGTCCGCTGTGCTTTGATTAACTTTATGAACTCTATAATGTTTTGTTCAGCCTCATTCTTAGTTTCAACAATTTTATAACAGTAAAGTGTGAATAGTCATCAATTAACACTTGAAAATACTTATGACCTTCAATACTGATTGGATTTATTGGTCCAGCAAGGTCTGAATGTATGACTTCACCAATTTGAGTTGTTTTCTAGTATAGTTTGTAAATGTCTGCCTGGTAGCTTTTCCTTCAATACAATTACTACAATTTTCATCAGATATAGGGAGTCCCAAAATTCTTAAACCATCTTTATTCAAGTGACCCAAACGTCTATGCCATAGATTGTTTGTTTCATCGACTTTTTTAGTAGTTTTATAACAATGATCATCAAAAGGATTGACAAACAAGTTATTAATCTTTTTTGGCAGTTAAGCACAAGATTATTACCAACAATTTTCGTTTTGTCATCAAGAAATGTTACTTTAAAATGTTTTTTTAACCAATTGAGGGACTAATAGCAAGTTATGTTTGAGATCTTTAACAATTAGAGCATTTACAGTGACTTCGATATTCTGACTTGTGCCTTTAAATATGCCTTTGTAATCAGCTGTCATGAAATCGCCATTTGCAATTTCTATTATTACGCTTTTCTCAAGTTTTTCAACGTTTGTCATATTATTTTTCAATTTATCTGAGACTAAATTTTGTGTAGCGCCTGAATCCAATATAAATAAATGCTTATCATCTATCTTATCATTACACCTTAGTGCTACAAAGGATAGACCACTTCCTTCGGCTTGCTTCGCTTGGTGAGTTGCATGTCCCCCTCTTCTGTTTGAGTGGAACCTTCTTGTGGAACCTTCTTTTGTTCTCCTCTTGCCTAATCCGATTTATAATGGTTGCTTCACACCCTCTATTCATTATTGAAAGTTCTGTTGTACGCAAAAGTCCAGAAAGGCCTGACCTCTTTTGTGTGTGTCCCCTCCCCCACCCCAGATGGTGTGAGTTTGCATCACAGCCAATGATCAGGTCAATCTTGTTCAGTTCGGAGTACTCGATTAGTTTAATCATTTCCTGAGTCGGTGGAGCTTGCTGAGTATCGTAAGGCAAGGGTAGTGAAGCCAGCAGAAGCGGCTGCCCATTTATATCGGTAACTTTGACCTGCAACAGACCTATGTAAGCAAATGCACGTTCTAGGTTTAGCTGAAGCCTCTCCATAGTAAATATTGTCACGACTTGGCTTTAATAGCTTCAGGTCTGGGGGCGACTCGCTTCCACCCACAGACCTTCGACTTGACTGTCCAAGGTTCTTGGATCAAAGCTATTGCCTTCTGTTGCACTGAGAGGGGACTATTGAGATTAGCCGTAGCCTCCTTTGACTGCTGCAGGTTAACATGGATGACCTTCAGAGTCATTAGGAGGAGCTCCCAGTAGCCTCTGAGGCCAAATTGTTAGAGAAAATACACCAATGTTTCACTTTCTATATCCGACAGTTTCTCATTGCTTATACAAATTAAAGATTTGGTGAGCACAGGTAGTTTTGCCACTTGCACCACCTCAAAGTTTCCCTCTGAATGCAGAGGCAAGCTGCGCACAGCAGTTAGCAGCCACTCCCGGCTCGCCTCGAGATCTAGTGATCTTTAGGATTTCGCCTGCGTACGCCCAGTGGGTAAATTTAGGGACCAATTCCCTCAAAACTAGTTGGCAATCCAATGCTTTTACAAGCTCGCCTTTAATTTTGGGATGAGTCTCGGCTGAAATTTTTCCCAGCGGATTCCTCCTATCACTGATCGCCACTCGGAGTTGGTTGGAAATCGCTTACTTGATCGAGGATGGCTCAGACTTTGGAACGGTCATTTTCCTCGGATGTAGCCCATGTAGCCCGACACTCGAAATCAAGACGTTTTTGTGTTTGGCATTTTGTCAAAAGTTCATATCAATGAATGACAGGAACTGTTGTGTGTATAATTGTAAATCAGTGGCGTCTCAGGATCCTGAAATATCATTCCATCGTTTCCCACCAAAAGGTAGTCTTATAACAAGAAAAAATGATGATGGTCAACTCAAAAAAATAGATGGGTTCAAGGCGTGGGTGCATGCGATTAAACGAGGTAAAAGTGTCACGAAGAGCATGACCGTGTGCTCTAAACATTTTTGCCGGGATGAATATATTCTAACATGTATTTTTCTTGCATTTTACATTGACGCATATCTTCCAGTTTTATTTTGCGTTTTATTTATTAGACATGCCTACAAAGCGACGACGCTTGAAGAATACAAGCATTCCTTCACTACACCTCCACAAATCGTCAGTGCCGGCAAAAAATAGCAACGCAGAACATTGCTCTAAAAGAACTGGGAGACAAAACAAAAGAACTATGACCTGGAAGTCCCCTGATAACGCGATTCCTATGAAAATTGAAGATCATGTTTCAACACCTGGCGAAACTGAAGATATTTACTATGATAATGAAGCCTTATCAAATCTGGAACAATTAGATGTCATATCTATTCCACCATCATTTATTGACCAAGAGGTTCAAGTCACCAGTGGTGATATTATCTGCAAATTTGCTTCAACTATCCCCAAAAATCATCAACTAAACTCCTTAACAGGCTTGCAAAACATAGAGCTTCTTAAAAGCTTGATTGAATTACTGAAACACGAGAATAAGACTAATAAAAACACAAACCATACACATTTCTTTACAAAGCAAACTGGAATGTTTTCCTAACTACCCATCTTGTTTTTACACAGCGCCATCTACTTTTTATTTTAAATACCTATAACATTATAGTTTATCATAATAATCGCTTATTGGCATAATACCTGAATAACGATATACATTTTAATAAATTAATATTTTATTAATTACCCTTAGTTGAAATTTTTCGTAATTTCGATAATATCGAATTATCCGAGGATTCTGGGCTCTGGGTTTTTCATTTATTTGCAATGCCTCCAAGATCAGCTATTTGGAGATATTTTACCAAATTATCAAAAGATCAATCGAAGTGCCATTTGTGCTCTGCGAAATTGAAAATGTCTGGAAATACGACAAACTGAAAATCCATTTGAAATACAAACATCAAGATTGTCACAAACTGTTGTTTCCGGATTCATATCATAATAATTTGTATTTAATGTTTCTAAATTTTAAAGTAGAAACATTTTTGTATCATTCAGATGATGGATCGAAGAGCCACAAAATTACTGAAACAATTGTCAACTTTGTGATGCAAGATAACTAGCCTTTTAACATCGTCAAAGGTAAAGGATTCTGAAAATTGTGTAAAGAAGTGGCACCACTCTGCAAGGGGATACCATCAAATCAAGGATCGATCAACAATACGAGGCAGTGTCACACAGGAATTAGAACTGATGGAATCGCACACTGCTGCGATATATCCTCAGAATTACGAAAAATATTTCAAGATTGGGGAATTGAGATGGGCTCCATTGCAGCAGTTGTTGCAGACAATGGGCCCAATATGGTAAAGGCATGCGTGGAATTAGTTGGCTAAAATAGACATGTGCCATGCTCTGCCCACCGAATAAATTTGGTTTGTGAGCAATCAATTAAAAACACACCAAATTTGAATAACC
>JARJDT010020279.1:0-10040 GCA_030264655.1 Leptusa sp. GC000079
CAAACGATTCTCCAGGCATACACAGGATGTGCAGCGGCACCAAAGGGGCGGCTATAATGAAAGGAATATACGATGATATAATTTCGAAATAATATCGCGAATATACTGCCATTAGGTGCGCATATATTTTTTAATTAAATTTACCCAGTAAAAGTGTCGCTTCTTAATTGGTCGTTTCTTCGACTACTTTATTTTTGCATATGCGATTATTATGTCTGAGTCTTTTTTAATCTTTCAAAGAGCTTTGTTATTTGCTAGATTACATAAAAAGGATAATGATTTACTGATTATTGAAATATTCATCCTAATTAATATTTTTTTTCCACTTTGCGCTACTTGCAATCTCTTTTGTTTTTGTCCTGTCCTATGATCTCTTTTCCGCTGTTTCACTGATTAATTGTAATTCATTATCCAATATCTACACTGGTAGTGATAGCCCAGTGTGTAACAGTTAAGTGGATTACTTCGATCACAACCGGACATGAAAACCGGTACCTACTGGCGAGAAGTGTATGGAAACGTGGAAACCAAATACTGATTGGATGCAAGTACGCTCGTTATGTATGGCATGTTATATCGTCTCGTATCATTCGCATACAGTTGGTATTTGACTGGGATATTCAATCGACAAGCAGATAAACAACGACATTGCCCAGAACCGAAAACAGTCAGTGCGTTGACATAAAATACTCACTCTTTGCCCACACCATGGAATCGCATGGGGCATAAAAACAAATTGCGTTTTTACGATTGATAGGATGCATATAACGTTTTTACGCCGTTAATGAAATTTCGTTTTAATCCGAGTTAAATAATGGCACATCAGTTACGCATGGTAACTGATACATTTGCTTTATGGTGCGTGTGTATGTGGCGCTGATGGGTTGAAATAAGGACAAAATGTTGACCAAAAAACAAACTGAAACACATTCGACAATACCGAAAATAAATCAGTAATCAATTCCCCAGCCAACAGAGGAAAAATAGCGTCGAAAATTTATTTGCCCACATCAACTATCATCAGCGAGTTGTTAATGCTCTGGAAATGGTAAAAATTTTCCGATTTTTCCCAATCGCAAAGCCATTCGGATCCATCAAATTTTAATTATTTGTATGCGATAAAGTTTTTTGTTTTAATTTCAAATACGGATTAAAACTATATGAAACGAATGAATCGATTTTATGTTCAAAATCAACACGAAGTTTTTTACAAATTGAAATATAGGATATAGGTGACTCCGTCCTTCGGAGGTCTCTATAAGAGCATGTATGGCGATGAATGTGTTTATTAATTCTGTCAAACTCCCCAATATTAGATCAAAGCGTTCCAATTTACTCGGTTATGCCCAACACGTTGGTTATTCAACACATAGCTGGCACATAATCGAAACGCTAAAGCTTTTATCCTTGTCAATCTTTTTGATAACAAGTTCATGCATCGAGTGCTTTTATATAATCTCCACATTTTCTGCTTGCTTTTATACGAAATTATCGTTTGCTCTATATTTTTTCGGTATCGGGATAGAAACCACGAAGTAAAATATGCTTCATGAAAAACAATGAGAATATATAAATTTTTTATATTTAACTATAGTCAATGATAAATCATGAAGTGGAAATATTTCGCTTGGAAATTGCAACAAAACACACGACAACATCATAAAATATGTACTTTATTTATATTTATAACCGAGGAAACACATTGCAAATCGTTTGCAGGCTTTAAATTCCAAAAAATGAAAAACTAAAAATCATTTCAAACAAATAAATAACTCAATTAAATATCCTCCTGCCAGTTTACTTTATTTATTCGTTGCCAATGCTTTTAATTTGAAACTTTCCTATAAAGCATAAACGAATAGTTGATTTGCCTAAGTCTTAATTCCTTCGAAATCCTGCTTTGTCCAGCTCCTGCTGAACATATTTACCATACAGTATAAGTATGTTGTTTAGATATAATCTGTTCGGCATGATTAGACACGGTCAGCGAAACAAATGACATCGTGTGCGATTAAAATCAGTCATTTTGAATTTTCATATAAGTAGAAGCACAATGTATAATAAAATAATATCTTAGAGTAGTCGAAGAGCAACCAATGTATGTTGTTGCATCTCATTGGAGATGTGGTTGCCACCCGTCGTCCTTTGATTTAATGCGTGGACTCAAAGAATGCGTTAAACAATCAATCAGATCAAGCACACCGCATAATAAAACCATCACCTACTTATGTCGCTCCTTGCAACTGAAGCACAAGGACAATCAGAGTGCTTTATCTTCGATTCTGTACCTCTATCTCCTTTAATCGGAATACTTAGCATCAGTTCATTTATTTAAATTAAACAAGAAGCAAAAACAGTGCCCAAGTAGCTGCAGAACGAGCAACAGCGAATTTAAATAAATTATTCAAAAACATCAAAGAATTCACTTTAGACTAGAAGCAACATATAAAATTGCGCATAATGATACCAGAAATAAAGAAAATAAAACAAATTATTGAAATTTTCCTCAAAGATTTTTTTATTTCGAGTTTCTTTTCTTTTTCTTTACTTCTCGAGTTTTAATGAATTCGGTCGTTAATTACCGTGATTAAAATCTCGTTATTTTTGATATAAGACATAACACTAAACAAATCGTAGTTATTTACCTTTAATTAATGTTTAATTTAACTTTCAAACCAAAGTACTTTATTATGCCTGCTAAAGGCGCATGCTTGTTGTGCTGTTGTTGATGATGATGTTGTATAAACATCGGGTACGTATTCGTATTTACTTAAATGTTTTCTTGCGTTTGCTGCTTTGCTTCGTATTACTCGCTATTAAAGGAAAGGCGAAAGGGTAAATCGTCCTCGAGTCTCCACAAACCATCAGCGATGATTTCGGTTGCATCATATTTTCGCTCTTCTTTATTTTTCTTTCGTTTCGTCTTTAATATTGCTTCATTTAGGTGCAGTCTGTAACTAACTTGATGATGACTTCAGCGGTCGGTTGTAATTATAAAAATTAACCAAAAGGGAACAAATAAAACGAAAACACGAAGAGGAAGAAAGACGCTTACGGGGCTTTTACACGTTGCAGTTGCCTTGTGATGAGTTCAGCAGGACCCGAAATAGAAGCTCTTTCTTTCCTTTAATAAATTACCTCGGGTGTGTTGAATACAGCGAGTATTCTAAACCCCAAACTTGTCACAAAAGTAAGTAATTAGTGTGACTTTTAAATGATGCCATTTTAACTTTTGCGGTTGGCCATGTTCGGGCTTGTGTGTTCAGAATGTAACTTGTTGACCCACATTCATATCACAATCACAATTCAACATACCTACATATGCAAACACATTACATGGCTTGAAATGTTGATCTTTGAATGTTTGGAGTTTTGGTTGGCTTGAGGTTGCTTGAGAGAAACGTTTTTGTCGAGACTCACGTTAAAGCTACGCACGCAGTGGTTAATTACTTATGTGAATGTAAATGTAGGTCTTGTTTAGAGAGAAAATGAACGCTCATTGTGTGCAATCGGTTGTGACTGATTAGCTACTATTAATGAAGAATTAAGTAAGGGTTCAGATTTGATATAAAAAGATGTTGGCTTATATGCCAAGAATTATCTTGCTTTGATTAAGTATGCGTTGTTTAAGGATAATTGTTGTTTATTCAAAGATATAATTGGGAAGGTATATTATAATTATATCTATTAATCACGATGAGATTATCAAAAGCAACTTAAATATAAAATCATAAAAAATATTATTGGATTTATGTAAAATATTAAAACTCTTTTAAACATTAAACTGTTTTAGGTTACCATCGAAACAAGAAGCATAAGGAGCGCAAATACAAAATAGTTCAATAGCTAAGTTAGGTAAGGTCCTGCCGTTTTGTTCATTTGTCTTCTAAGACAATGTTATCTTCAGCTCTTGAGAATATAATGCCCGACGCAGGAATACAAATTGCTCTCGACAATCCACACCGATTCACTACCGAAGGCAAACGCAAATGAAGGCGAACGAAAACGTATTCAGCACAAAGATAATTGGTTCTGATAATGATGTATAGTTATAGTTGTATTTATTTTTTGTACCAAGTTCCTGTTTCATTGTACGGACTCGGGTTTATTTTATTTAATGCATAATCATAAGGTAAATGCAAAATTAGATGTTTTGTTTATATCAAACAATAAAAATGTTTATTGGCCAGATAATGGCAATGTAGACCATTATAGTTCGCTACAATTAAAATTTGAATTTAACACATGATGCCCTTTCATAAATAGGCATTAACACAGTTTGTTCAGTGACTGTGGTAATTCATTAATTAATTAAAATGAACGCAATAAATTTCCTCGTAATTTTGCAATAATATGCGCGATGCATGTAATCAAATGGGTAATCAAATCAATTGCTTTTCGTTTATTACATCCGTTAATTGCACAGAAATTGTCCATATATGCATAATGTAAAATTAATGTCATTGTGCTATAATGATATGCACATTAGTGTGAAAATAATCCATAGTGCCTGAAATTTAAAAATACAACATTTTTTAATTAAATTTTCCAAACACTCTGTATCTACTCGCCAAGTAATAGAATTGCTTCTATTAAATGGTTAAAATAGACTTTTTGTATTCTCTGCTCGTATACCTCGTAGGTTAATGCATAAACAATTCGTATTCGTATTGAATGCGTATAAGCGCATATTATTCAATGCGTTTCCTTCCATTTACGAGTAAATACCGCGATGTATTCTATACATTTCTATCTATACGGTCGTGATGTGTCTGATGGTGCTTCAATAAGCATCTATATTGCGTTGGCATTAACATTGCATAGAGAACGCGTTGAGCATTGCAATGATGCACACGCTGATTGATAGCGTAATATCCTCGCAGGCTCAACTCGGCGGACGCGTCTTTTATAATCCCATAATGCGTACTATTACACGCAACACACTACATACTATACTAATCGAATAAACTAAACAATTGAAGTAATACGCCGCATTAATGGCCAATAAAAAGCCAATATATCTTAGTTATTCAAAGTCGATTGAGTTCCAAATGCTTAACAAACGAGCGCATTGTTGCACACTGTTTATGCAAGATTATGTCTGTACAACATCACCAACAACAACATGCCAATAACCACAGCCATCGTTTACTACGCATGCGAATATCAATTGCTTATGACAAGTTTGAGGCTTTTAACTATTTTGCCTCTGAAATTTCTGATTGTAATTCAGGAAGAAAGATTGAATTGACCGGGACGAATTTATTAAAATTGCGAACACATATCAGGTAGCGGTTATTCCGAATTTTTCCACATTATTCCGCATTATATTGTATTCAGGAGATTACGTTCCGCAATGCTGTTGACGTGAAAAATATCCGCGAAGCATGTGTATCGGTATAATGCTCTACCTACTGCATCAGCTGCATTCTGTATCGCAAGTGCGCAGCTTGTTTTATGCTCTCTGATTCCTAAGAACTTGGACTTCTTATTCAATGTATAATTGCATAATAACGGAATCTTGTTCGTTCTATGTTATGTATAAGGACGACCTGGTTTTCTATAAAATAAAACAATCACAGTCTTGAAACGAGCGACGACGTCCATCTTGAACTTGAAATGATTGTGTCGGAATTAGAATGAGTTGTTCAGCTGAAATTGAAAAATGCGCACGCCTTGTTGCCTCATTGCGCTCGATCTTGAATGCAGTTCAAGCTGCACTGCGCCTTAATCGGTTTCTTCTAACGTTTACGGCTTGCAATGTACGAAGACGCGGAATCAGTTATGAGTAACTAAGTTTATAAGCTGCAATATACTTAATACTTGCCGCATCAGAAGAGCGGAATCTATCTGAATCTGGAGCATGGAGCAGCACTAACTGTGCAGCTCGCAAGAAATTATTACATCTGCGCAAGCTAAATGAATGCTGAATGTTTAATGTTAAACATTGAATTGTTGAATGTGTTCAATGAGTATAGTAGATATGTTGAATGTTACGTTTGAATGGGTTCAATGCAGCCAGAATATGCTGCTAGTTGCGAATGTCGTTTCGTTCAACTGCAACTTGCAAAGGCGATTAATTATGTGGAACAATTACCGAGCGCATGAGGTTGTTAACAAGTTGTAATAAGTCTTTGTATGTGAAAATCTAACGATACTCATTCGTTCACATAAAATAAAAATAAACAAAAGCTGCTTTCCCAATATGGAAACAAACAGGATAATTCTAGAGTTAGATCCACAAGATTGATATTCAGTGAGTTAACTTCTTCGGGTTAATCCAAAATTTTGTAACTAAATTCTTGACACAGAGACATATTTTACTTGAACTGCACGAATTTATGTGTCGCAGCCTGAGAATGACTTTTCGCTGTACTTTAATATTCTATTCTCTCGAATGTACTTGCTCCTAGAGCTAGGTGAATTATTTTCATAATGCAAGGACTAATCGTGCCCAAGGCATCTTTATGGTTTCTGAAATAACTAGAGCAACAAGCCGCTGGCGGGTTGCACTTAAACTCGCCAACATCTTCAACGCGACTAGAGTTGTTAGTTCAACTACAAGACGTCAACTACAAAGAATAAGGAGCTAGATTTTGCTGAAAGCAAATTACAAGCCAACAAACATGCATGACTCAAGAGATGAAAATTTGAAATAAGCAATACAAATTAAAGTTGTAGAAAAAGCGGAAGAAATCATAAAGAAGCGATGTGAGGAAGAGTAAAATTACACGTGTAGTTTGGCTTTGAAATATTTTGCCATTATTATGTGCTTTGAATAAATTAGAATCATTTCAAGTGAGTAGTGTGGTAAGAAAGAGGAAGAAAATTCCAAGTTATGATGCTCGAGTTGTTCAAGTCGACACGAAGGAATGAAAGCAAAATGTTCTTTTGCTCGGAGGCTGAAATGTTGAGGAGCGCACGACAACGTCGACGACGAGGATTGCATACGTGCTGATGCTCGGCGGTGTGTGAGTTTTCGCTGTTAAGCGACTTTATAATTATAACATAATTAAAACAACGTTCCTCGTCGCGCGAGTTCTCGTGCGCAATCTTTCGTTGTCTTGCTTTCTTTTCGCCGGCACTGGCAATGCTTAATTCTTGACGAACTTAACGGTACCAGAACTTAATACATGCACTCGTTTAGATGCGAGGTACTTGCAAGTAAACTTAGAAAAAGCATACAGTAAGTCTGCGCAAGAAGTCAAGAAACCAAGACGGCAACTTTCTTAAGATTATGACTTGGTAACACACTGTAGCTTTACTCTGCAATTGACTCTTGCAAAATGTACATTTGCGCTGCGGTGTGTGTATGTGTTGTGCATTACCATTAGAATTATTTGTAGGCGTTGGGCAGGAAAATTACACCGAGTGAAAATTAGCTAGGAAACGCTGGGTGTCGTGCTCGGTGCTTTGCGTTTCTGAAGTTGTAGTTATTTTTAATTACACGTGGAAAGCGCGAGAAATACTACAAGCAAGCGTTCGTATACGAATGCCACTTATCTGCGATTATTCAGATGAGTGCGCTTGTAAAATTTACTTCTTTTATATTCAAACCGTGCAACACACAAGAAGTTGCTCCAGAACTGACAATAAGTATAATAATTACAACGGAAATGCACAAATGAAAAATACTTAAGTATTGCACATGTTATTTAAATTCCTTGAAGCGTTTACTATTTTGCAGGCTTTAACTGTGGAAATGGAAAAATTATGTGCATTTTTTTAAGATTTACAGCAGTAGCTATGACACATTTCAAGGCTTTTAACTGGTGACCTCACGTACTTGGAAACTTTTAGCCTTATTTCTCGAAAGGCATTATACTAACACATTGATCTGATTTGGCTGATTTCACTGATCCTGCCGATAAGCACACTTGCAATCCACGGAATCGACACTCGCAGTCCTGTCCTACCTTTCTTTAAACGTGCTGAGCTCTGATCCTTCTACTATAACTCTCTGATCTGGATAACAATGGCACATTGTGTTTCCACAATAGCTGCAGCATTTTACTTTACAAGCATCGTTATAAAATGCACCTCCGTATGATGTTACTGCTGCTGCTTGAACTGCATTTTATATACACAAGGACAAATATTTTCATTTTAATATTTGCATCTCGATCTTGTTATATTTGTTATTTGTTATGGTTTCGTGTCCTGTTGATGGTGGGATGGAATCGAGCATGATTTCATTGTTCTGTTGTTTTGGCACTCAGTGTGCATGTGCATGCAGACACGATTATATCTGCGCTATCTTCATATCTGAAGAGTTATGGCAGTTGGAGTGTTGGTGGTGTGGCGACCCCCGAAAACCATTATGTCCACCACTCGAGGACGATGATTGTCATGATCATACTCTCAGGGATGTTGAACATTTGCAATGTTTCAATATGAAGCCAGCGAGCGAGCACGCATCAAATTTGGCAAATGCGATAGTTTCGCCTCGTTTCGATGTTAAATGCTAGAAGCGAAATGAACATGTGCGACAACTGTCCACATTCGTAACATTTCAATATCGGTTGCTCCCTATTAAATCGAATATGACAAGTTCATGCGAAATCGGGCAAACAGGCAGCCGATACATTTCTAGATAACATGTGCGTCAGTTGGTAATGAGAGGGTGTGCTTGGGTCAATCACCCTCTCATGCTCGAAATATTACCCGAGTACCAATTGGAACAATAACAAAGCAAATTATCTCAAATCTGAGATGCATCTTACCCGATTTTTGCTTTTAATCAAAATGCATTTCCCAGCATGCATCTACAAGTGCTCTAAATAGAACCGAATCTTAAGCTTTAACCCTTGCTAACCCTAAATCCTAGATCGAATCAGCTCTTTGTGTCCTCTGGTGTGACAATAGTAGCCACCGGTCCAGAAAGAAGTGCAAAGAAGTAAACAGCATCGCATTATGTGTTCAGAAGTTGTGGCCCTTGGGTCTATTCAATTTGCCTCCTGGTAAATTTGGCCTGTCTATTCTATGGAATGTGGACTATACTATGGGATGTTTGTTGTGTGGCTCGCCGGTCGCCTAAAAGGGTTTGCCAAATAATCACAAACACATCAATGACAACAATGAGATGCGAGGGCGAATGCGGGTTCTTCTAAGCAAGATTCTTCTTCAACAATACTTTTATGTCCGTTCTGATTTCTGATTCACTGAAAACATGTGTATCTATGCATACATTTTGCAAAATAGTGAAATACGTGGGAATATTTTACTACTGGCAATTTGAAACATACGGAAATCGACAATCCCATTGGAAACAATAACAAACTTCAATCAGCATCTAAAAATGTTCTACAACGTACAATCACCAATAAATTTGTTAGTTTTGAACTCAAAAACAGCGGTTCGGTCGGTAGTTATTTGAAATTCAGAGTTTCTCGTTCCGAATGTAAATACAGAATGCACTAGTGTACTTCAACACGTTGCGCTCTAAAACACACATCAACTGTGTAGTAAGTATGTACATGACTACTTTACTCTGTATAGGTAGACCAAATATTGATTTTTCTTCGCCCATAAAAAAGCAAAGGCACACAAAAAATCCGGGACGAAAAAAATGAGCGGCTTGCACACGGAGAAAAAAGCGTTGAATTTATCGGTGGCGATTTATTACTAGGCATCCTGACAATTAATCACCGATTCAAATGCGCAAACACCACTGTGCCTTTAAGATGGCTCGCAAAAAGCAACAAAAAAGAATGCAAGAAGTGGCGGATATATTCGTGCAATTTGTATAATAACATCAGGGCATGTCCCATCGATGCACTCTTTGCATATTTATAGCGCTGTAAGTATGACTAAACTAAAAAGTTGGCGCATAAGTGATTGTCTCATTTAAATACAGCGTGTTCTCATTAACAAGCGATTTTTTACGGCAAGAATGAACGCCGTTTGCGGGAACGCTCGGTGTTATTTGATGAGCTTGAATGCGCAGTTAATAAATCCGGTGTAAAGAAGTCATTGTGCGCGAATGTAAATGCATGCCATTATGAATCGACAAACAAATCTTTTATCATCGTTTATAATAC
>JARJDT010020280.1:0-14080 GCA_030264655.1 Leptusa sp. GC000079
CAACGGAAATAACTAAACTAAAGCAACTTTTTAGCTATTTAGTGTTAAACGTAACGTTTAATTCATATCCTGCAACTTTGAAAAAAAAACAAAACAAAAACATGAAACTGAAACTAAAACTGGAACAGTTTCACATGAGTGTTCATAAACCGAAAATGTTGAGTGAAGAAGTGAGTGAAGGACAGATGTGCTTGCAACATGTTCCTAAATACACTTTTTTCCGACTTTATCCCTTGCTAACATAAAATTACACCCTTAGTGACTTTAATTAAAAGACTAAGGTGTAATTAAAACGAAGCATTCGCATACTATCACATATATTAACCAATTACATTGCCAAAATGATTGTTTCGAATTGTTTTGAATATGAAACAATAAACGCAGACGTTTCGCTTCGATGGACGTCACCCTTTTCCGTCTGTCTTCTGTTCTGCTGTTAACATTGACTAACTTGCACCTTTCCATAAACAATCATGGAAAGCAAGTGAAAACTGAATATTCAACAAAACAACGAAATGAGTTTGCGCGCGATTTGTTTATTTATCTGAGCGCTAACGCAAACTTTGCAATTTCGTTCGGGAAAACGAAATAATGTTTGCATAAATAAGCGGCGAGTTAGTTTGAATTGCGCGTTATTACGAATATTATTATAATAAATGAGCGCGCGCTCGAAACACGTAATGCAATGAAATGCGCGCACAACATGTTCAACATGCTGCTTGCATGCTTCTGATATTCACTTAAATACGCTAATTGTGTATTCGAAGTTGGAAACAGTTTGCTGATGCTCTAAATAAATAGCTCTTAGGATTTGTCAAAACGAATTGATGGAATTCAAATTAAATTTATCGTTGTTGCATATACGAAAACATAAAATGGGCAGGACTTGAACATTTCATTTATACACTTGTCATTTGAAAGCCACACCAAAACTGTATCTACAAATAGATTAAATTGCATTGCGTATTGTGTTGCTTGCGCAATGTTTGTATGGATTGTAATCTAGAGAAGCCATTCCTCGACATCAAGCGACTAGATTTTCACGAAAGTAGATTGCAGCTCGTGTTTGTAGATATGATGCATTCACATTGCATCCGCATCCGCGTTTGTCATATCATATCATATCGTCAGGGCCGGTTTACACAATGGGCACCTTATTTTAAGGGTTTTACGAGAGCCTTAATTTTGAAGACGCAAGATAAGAAACGCATTTAAATTAATTATGTGTGAAAAAGCCTAGGTCGCTTGGGTGATTTAAACCGGCCCTGGTGATATCAGTGTCCTTTTCTAATTGTCTGGCAGACAAAGTGAATGCTTTTATACCTTAAGCTATAGTTATGGATAGATATGGAAAGAAATGTTTGGTTTTGGAAAGCACCTAGTTATTTGTACTCGTAGATGTTCAAAGATGTGGATGCTGCGGATGGGATGTGATTTTAAAGCGGGCTAGCAGGTCGTTCACCGATGACCCTTTACGAGCACGAACTTCCACATCCATGCATTTACTCATCGTATAACTTCTATTTCACAATTTCATATCAACGATATGTAATCGCTTTACAACTCAGTTTCTACATTTTCGAAACACATACACAGCAAAACAATTTTAATTAAATAAATTTTATCAACTTTTAAATACTTACACAAAGCACGTTTGCTTCCTGCCAGCAACAAGGACAATGGAAGGGACTAAAAGGACGAACAAAGAATGATCCAGTTTTTCCTCATTTCTTTATGTTTTCATTCGTTTTATTCAACGAGTTTTTGCATCGTTGCTGAAAAAATGAGTTTTATAATTTGACGCTTGGTTAAATAATGCACGATGAAAATTGCGCCTGGGTTTTTTTCGGATAAATTTGTTAAATAAAGTTAAAAGTGTTTAAAGCGTTTCTTGTTGCTGAAAATGATCTTTTATTCAGTCACTCTTTGGGTTTTCCGCTCGGCACTGGCGCTGTCATCGTTTCAACTACATTGAATTTTCCGCTGAGACCTTTTACTCCCCAACTAAGCGTCTCTCTCATCCCTTCATCTCGCAGATATCAATTTAAATGACAAATATTGCGAACGCACGAGACAGCAAGCAGTCAAGCACACGAAGCGAGCAGATACAGATAGAGATAGTTTTTATGGGGGTGAATAAAGCGATGCCTGCCAAATGGAAAATGCGTCGCGGGCGGGGAAAAGCTCATAAAAGATAAAGCAAACCAAGACGAGCGATTTTACGCGAGTGAAAGACAGATATTTCCTCTCTTCATCATCGTGACAGACGTGTTAGCGCTAATGCAAGCAGAGATGAATAAGGGATAAGGGAAAATTGATAAAATCAAAAAGTGGAAAATTGCTCTCTGCTATATTCTATATTTAAATATTCAACATCTTGATGCTTGATTGATACGATTAGTTGTCTTTCATCGTCCAACAAAACAGCCCGATTTTAATTAATTACGTAATTACGTGCGCGCCGAGCGAGAATTTAATTACCCTTCGCTGCGACTAGCACTGTAACGATCCGCAGCACGTACACCGGCATCAAAACAACCTTGACCACTATAAATAATCTTTGAGACGAGACGAGGCATCACGCAGTGTGATTTTCAACACTCGACCGAAATACATTGTGCAATAATTGCAATTTGTTGAAATCGAATACATGTTTAACATTTTAATGTGACTAATTGAGCAATCTTAGCAATAATGGTTACGACTGTTAATTATGTAATGACTGAATTATGTTGTCGTAATTAACGAAAAGTAAAATTAAGGTCGAGGTCGAACCAAACAAATTTCTCTTTAAGCAATTGAAAATGAATAATATACGTGTTCGTTTTACACCGTTTTTGTTTCACTCAGTTCAATCTCACTTGATATCTTTTATTTATGTTGAAAATTTTGATTATTTATCGACATACAAAATTTCTTAATTGAATAAAACAAAAATTTTAGAAATCGAGTTTGTGTTGAGTAAAAACGGATTAAAACGAACACAGCTATTGAGCGCAAAACGAGCATGATTAAAGCCGATTATTAATTATCATTGGCAACATTATGAACTGCACGCATTGTCAGAATACGAGCAACATGATTATGATAGACGATAAAGTGCTCCTAACTCGGTATTCGATTTCGATTCGATTCAATGTCGAATAGGCTTACAATTTGAATGTTCAAACGTGTCCAATTAACGTTCGTTGCCCATTGAAATCAGGATCGCGCCATTGAAAACCGTTCGAATATTCCCCGAGTGCGTTCCGATTGTCTGTTCTTTGGCAATATGATAACCGCTAATCGCAATCCAATATCTCACAACCAGTAGCAAACAAAGGACAAACAATATACAGGATGATACAAATCGAAAACATTTTTTTAACGTAAAAAAACTGAAGATTTAGAAATTGTGAAGAAAAGTAAAATTGAGCACTTGGCATAACTACCTGTCTGCACATAACTTGCATAATTAAATTTCATACTTGTAATAAACTGAAAGGCAGGCAATGAATGAGATAAATGCTTCGCGAATGGCGCATTGCAAGATGTGTCTGCTTTGGGCATTGCGGACAATCACAAAATGCGCCATAAAAGCGCAATATAAACGAGCGACTAATTCAACTTCGGCGATGAAAATTGTATATTGCAAGTGGGAAATGCACTGCAGAGAACAAAACATAATGCGGATGAAATGATCGTAATGAAATAAACTATCGCGACAGGGCCGCATTAAGGTACTCGAACAAAAGCTTTTCATTTTGTTAATTTGATATTTTTAGTTTTTTTTTATATTTCAATTATAATAATTGTTGAGTAGGGTTTTCGTAGGTCTCTAATGTTCCTAGTGTCAAATAAATAAAACGGCCCTGGCGAATAGAAGTTTACGCGGCATTCCATCAAATATCTAACTGTAACTTGCACTCATGCCAAAACTGTTTGTTAAATTCACATTCTCGATTTATTGTTGGAATGCTTTAAAATAACTCAACTAGAATTATTATTCATTAGGAGTGCATAGAAAAAATAAAATTCTCATAGTCATCTCAACTCATTACGTATATTTTTACGAGCAACTTTAAAATCGTAAAATCTAAAATTATTTATTTATTTCCATCAACTTGTTACCAACATAAAACGTAATATTCACTTAGCTCATTGAATAATTCATTTGAAATGAACACAACACACGAATCAACGATTTACTTGCATTGTAAATAATTCAACAAGTAATAATGTTTCAACATTTAAAGCGAAAATGGTAACAACGCATTGCATAAGCTAATTAAAAGTAATGCATTTTAATTTAAATTCGTTATCAAACTGAAATCGCGCACAAAGATCGTAACGATAACTCGTGGCCTAGTGGCAGGCAGAAGAACATGAAGTCAATTAAATTATTTTAATTATGATTTAATTATCGTTCAAGTGGAAAAAAATAGCATAATTTTTAGGCGGAAAACATGCACATGTTTTCTTTTCATTCGCCGCTTTGTGCATTAATTCGCACGTAACTTTACGACTGCTGTCGAATTTAATAGAGCCTCTTTTCATCTTGCTCGATGATATTTATTTCAACTTCATGAAGCAATGCTCGTTACCATTAAGATCGCAGCGCGCATGCAACAAGGACTTTGAAGGATTGTCGGAATGCATGCAGCTCTTTGTGCACTCGCATAAATACATTCGAACATCGAATGCAATGGCCAATTGCACGCAATCACGTAAATTCAATTACACACGGTCAACGCGCAATCAGCAACGAAAAAGGCATTTCAATTTATATTTATTAAATTAACGCCCGTCGACAAGCAATTTATATGCGGAATAATAAACGCAAATCCAGGCGATGCCTTTTTAATGAACAATTGCGCTAAATTTGTTTGCGCTAAATTGCCGATTAAAATCAACGCATCGCAATTGTTTTCACTTATCTCTTGCGCTCGCTGCAAGAAGTAAATATTTATTGGTTTTCAAGATTTTGTAATAAGATATCGTCGACGCTCATTATCGTCATCATCGTCTCGAGTACTTCTTACTATTACTTGTCTTGTGTTGTGTCCAAATAAGAGCAGCTCGTAAAATTTTACGACGCACAGCATTCATTGTTCTCACCAATATTTTACTTCGTCGACATCAAGCTGAAGCGTCTGACATTTTTTTTTATTTGATTTTTGCCGATTATATTTTTCCATTTTCCTTTGACATGCAGAAAAAGCCAATTTTATCGACACAGGCGGCATTATTATTGCGCCTCTATATAAACCTGTCATAATAAAAGGCGCGCATTGAATTTCCATTTTCATCAATTGCTAGTTTTTTCTTTCTCTGCTTTTCTGTACATCTTCATCTTTAATAAAAATGTAAACGCAACGCTAAATCTGAAAATAGGACACCGGTATTTTATGACTTATTGACTTATGCGTTGCTCGTAAACCCGCAATGAAATGAATGTTTTCCAATCGCAGTGAAACTAATTTTAGAAAATTAGGTCGCCGAATGCAGTTTAATTGAATCGATGATTGTTTGCAGATTGCACTCCGGCGGCCATCAAGAAGCAAAAGAAGCGGAAATTGTGCGGTCCATTTACCGGCAGTGTTTCCGGTGCGCCGACGATATTGGCACAACAGCGCGTCAACGAGAAGATTAATCCGCCGTTGCAAATCCTGCAACACAAACCGTTCGCTACCAAAGATAACATTTATCACCCATTGCAATTGCAACAAAGCCAATCACAAGCACAACCACCGAGTCAACAAGTATACTACGAATTCTCCCTTAACTTAATTGAAAACTTTAATTTTATTTATTTTTTAGATTGTGGCACAAGCACAAAATCCAAAGGCTTGTTATCAACAACAACAACATTTTTTTGCTTATCAAAATGCCCAACAACAACAGCCAGAAAGTGCTCCGGAACAATTGGTCCATCCAATTCTGCCGAATCCAAACATATCATCACAATCCTTGCCACTGCTCAGTCAAGCTTCGAATCCTGCAGGATTGCGGCCGCAAATTATCGGCCCCAATGGACAAATTCTGATCCCGACAGCTGGGGGCAATCAACGAGTGTTTATTAACGGACAACCGAGTGAACCAAGCGGGCCAGGACGACCTCTCATGATTCCCGTCAGTATATCGACAACGCCTCCTGTCAATCGACAAGAAAAACCCCCGAGTTTTATACAAAATGGGCAAATTTATCAAGCGGGACTACCGGGTCAACTCCAAGGACTACAAGGACTTCCAGGAATTCAAGGACCTCAATTGCAAAGTATTCGACATTTCCTTCCGAATGGATTTAGACATCAATTAATCCAACAACAACAACAACAACAGCAGCAGAAATTGTGGAACCGCAACATAAACCCTAACTCCCCAACACCTTCCCCTGTGGTAAACAATGTTTATGAACGCGTCCCACCCTTACATCAACACCAACCACCTCCGAACCAACAAATGCAGCAGGTGCAAGTGCAGGTATGGCAGGATGAACTCTCCAGGAAGAAGATGAAGACAAAAATGAAGAAGCGCTACGTTGACCAGCCATGTCCGAATATTGATGTGCGACAAATAAACGCCCACCAATTCCCGAATAACAACAGTTCGAGTCCTTCCTTCCTTGAAGACCCGAGCGGGTACCTCGCACAACAAACAGCCCTCTTGAATAACACAATAAATCGACAAACTGGCGTTAATTTTATCAACACACCGCCGCAACCACACTTGAAACCCGCTGTTTTCAGGCATCAAATAAAAATGAACGCGTTCCATCCGCAACCGCCCCAAATTGCAGACAGTGCGAGCACACCGGATCACAGCAACTGTCAGAGTTGTGTTGTTGAGTACCAGCGATCTCACGGACAACCCGTCTCAGTCCCAGGTCCTTCTCATCAAACTCACGAGAAGTTTGCACGTGCACCGGGAACACCTGATACTGTAACTTCATCGAATTACAGCGGTAAGAACTCCCCTGATTCCAGGCCAATTCAAGGTGGAACTGTGAGCACCAGTAATGTGAGTCCTTTGGCTATAGAAGCTGAAGATCGTCCTGCCCATGAAACTTTCTATATTGAACATCCTCCCCAATTTTCCATTGGGAATCCGAGCGGACGAAGTGTTGTGACCACTATGCACAGTGGTAGAACAGTTGGAAGCAATACAATAACTTCCGTTTTGGCTGGAAGAGCAAACACTGCTACTGTTTCAATTAGCAACCCTTCTGTTGTGCCCCAACAACATCAGCAACACCAAATATCGTTAACAGCCAGATCGCCCCTTGAAATGGTGCAAAGTGTTGTGAGTAGTATTCGACCACCACATTCGCAGCACAATCCGACAATTAGCTTGCAAAATATCCCGCAACAAGTTGTCCAGAAAGGGCTACCACCTGGTCACATACTGGTTTCTTCAGGAGGACAGCTGATTATGGCGAGTACCAATGCCAGTCAACCCCAACATCAAAACCATCATCAAATGCCGCCCCCTCCACCTAAGTTACAAGGACAATCGATGCCACCCATTTCTGTGAGTCCCATGATAACGAATGTTACTGCCTCAGTCACGCAAATGATACCAGCAGTTGCGCAGCAAGTCCTCGGACAACAAACTGTTCTCGTGAACGCGTTACCAGGATCGTTTGTCCTTCAACCAGGTGTTACGATGACTATGGATGGCATGAACCAGTTGCAACTACAACCACAATTAGTCACTGGGAATATGATCCATCAGCAACACTTGCAACCGAGTATTGTGAGCCCGGAAGGGAAGAACAAAAAGGGCAAGAAAAGGAAAGTGCCCACGCAGACAGTTGCTTCAATGCTGCAAATAGCAGCGCAGCAAAATTCAGGGGTTGTTGGCTTTCCGCAGCAGTTACAAATGCACAGTCCACAAGGGTTGACAGCTACTCCCGTTATGCAAGCTTTGACGATTGTTCCTGGTAAAGCTGGCACAGGACAATTTGTGATGAATGGGCAAATGAACAATCAGCCCATTAATTTATTGCAACCTGTGAATTTGGCCCAGGGGATGGTCCAGAACTTCCCAACAATTCAGCAATTTGTTTTGCCAACTAACTTAGCTGGTATGGTGATGAATGCAGATGGTACAGCGACAATTGTACAGGATGCAAACATCGGGATGCAATTACAATTGCAGAATGTTAATGGGCAGAATGTTTTGACTCCGGTGCAGAACAACCAAATGTTCGCGACAGTAGGGGCGAATGGACAGAGCATTATCCCTAGTGGGATGGTCATAAGACCACAAGGGAAGATAATCCAGCAGCAACATAGTCCCGGTGCGCAGTTTCTCAGCCCAACTGGAGGTGGGCAGTTCGTAGCCCAGTTTAATGGCCAACTTAGCCCACTTGTAGCAAGTGTCAGCCCTGGACAACAGGTCACTTTCAGTCCACAAATACGGCCCACAACTGTCCAGCAACCTGTACAACAACAGGAGTTTATCCAATGTGGGCAGACTTTGATGGTACCTGCAAATATTGCCGCGGCAGCGAGTCAGGCGGCTTCTAACCAGAATACAACTTTTGTCCAGCAAAACACAACAATTGTCCAGCAGCAAACGACTATTCAGCAGCAGAATAACCAACAGCAACAACAAAGAAATATTGAACAACAACAACAACAGAATATTCAGGTCTTAGTTCAACAACAACAACAACAGCAACAAAGAAGAAGTCCTTTGCAATTACAGCAACAACAACAACAATTCAATTATAGGAACAGTGTTTCGACCCAGACGGCTGTAAATGGACAAACTGTGACCACTTTCTGCCAAACGAGCACAACGAGTGCAGGTAGCCCACCAGATACAACCACTTTGAGTCCCTTAGCCCCAGGAGGTCAAAGCCCTCCTACAGCGGACACAACTACACACACGGGAAGCACTGATGATGGTTTGTCACCTGCCCCATCGAATTGTTCGGATGTTGTCAACAATTTGCGACATTCCTCAATGGTAATACAATTCTTGTGAGAGTAACTCATTTTTTCTTATGACAAATTTGAATTTTAGGCAATGGTTCATTGTGTGTCGAGCAGTGAACCCGATTCTGAAGTAACAACAATCGGGCCAGAGTTCGACGCGTGGCGAAATGTCTCCAAAATTGAGTTCGCTGATATTAATAGTAAGAAAACGACGCCGACCAGAGTTGCCTATGCGGAATCGTCCACTATGATGCATTTGATGGCGGATTCGATGCATAAACGACATGAGAATGTCGTCAGCACACGACATTTGGAGAAACCAAAGAGGAAACATAGCGATACACTCATCGTGATGGAGACGCGACATTCACATTCGCTCTTTGACGACGATGATGACGGTAGGCGAACAGTTTGTTTGAAACTTGTTTAAAATCAATCAGCAAAGCAAATTGCTTATCAACTTGTCATTCATCTAATATTATTGCACAAATTTCGCATAACGGAGACGAAGACGTTTAATTGGCATTGGGTTTTACTCATTAATTCACTTGTTCTGTGTGAAAATTTAATTGGTGTGGCTAACAAAACAACAATCCCAACAAACAACAATGGTGTGTGTCTTATCTCATTCTTTTGTGTTGTTTTTTTGTACATAATTTTTACTCCTCACGCATTTTATGCAATCATTTTGCAAATCTTGCTTCAAACAGTGCTTTTGGCTTAAATTTTGGCAAATTTTCAATTTTACAAACGAGAAATTTAATTCGTATAGAGAAATCAAAAAGTCCACCCAAAGTTTTTGTCGAGGGTGATCTGGTTTGGGGTCCGGCCAAAGGGTGCCCGGCATGGCCTGGCAAACTGATCACGGTTAAAAACGAGCTTGTTACCGTTCGCTGGTTCGGCGGTGGCGAGAAATCCTCCAGCGATGTCCGCCCCTCAGTGCTGCAAACTTTATCTGAAGGTTTGGACGCTCATCATCGCGCTAGCAAGAAATCAAGGACGTGAGTGTACCGCATAACGGCCACACCAAATAAATTATTGCACAATTTTGACTATTTTTCATAGTTATAGTAAGGCATGGGTAGTTTTCTAAATGTTGGATGCAATTTCAGGGGGCGTAAGTTGAACACACAACTGGATAAAGCCATACAGGAAGCAATGGCTGAATTGGACAAAATTACATCTTGTGAACCAGAGCAAGAAGATAAGAAACACGAAAAGAAGAAAACTGGACGTTTGAGGAGCAGTCGATAGACATCCTAGACTGATAACAGCTTCAACTCAATCAGGACCAACTTTGTTAACTGCAGATACTTTTATTATCTAACTATTACAGCTATAAATTAAGTAATTAGTCGTCACCCAATGATATCCTTCATAAATTAAATAAGAAACACACATATACAACAAATGTAGACAAATAGAGCGTAATCAGTGGAAATTATTTAACATTTTTACAGGTTTAATTGGCGAATGAGCTGATAACACATGGTAACTGATTCCTAAACGTTAGGAAAATTGGTAAATATTTTTAAAATGCTTTTTTAAAGGCAAAGTAACCGTTTTAGAAAATACCGCAAGTAACATTTTTAACATTTTAACAAAAACAACTAAACTTTTATCTAATATATTACATAAAATAATCAATGTGAATGTAAATATTATTGGGCTTTCATACGAAATTAACACTTCTTCAGCTTCTCAACACTTAATAGGAATACTACATCACGTTTCGTTTTCGATTTTTGAATAATCAAATACAAACTAGTCATTGCGACGAAACAAACAATATACGACAATAACATTATTATTATGACATAATCCAACTAAGACCATTTAACACTTTATCAGCACTTTTGCAACTGTGATAACGACGAAAATAAACGGAATTCATTGCTTTATAAATTAGAGAATCATCAAACTCATCACCACAATCAGTTACAGATAACAATAACAAACTAGATATATTGAGATATTTTAGTACCACACTTTTTATTGCTTCAAGATAAGCATGCAGGGTGTTCTTAAAATCACATTTTAGGGAAACCCTGTACAAAAATAAATCAAATACAAAGCCATTATTTGTGCTACATACATAATTACCGAAACTTTAGCTTAAGAACACGCCATTTGCATAAGCCAGTACACTTATTTCATTACCGTTTGTTTGCTTAATACCTGTTTAGTCAAAATACAGTGTAATACTTACTAAATACCAAGCATAATCAAAAATTGAATAATGTTTCATTTTGGTTGGCGACGTGACGCAAATTACTTTAACTTGGAAACAAGAAGAACAGTTGGAGTGAAATCTCTTTAACAATTTTGTCTTAAAAGTTTAATAATTTCCTCTTGCGAATACTTATAAATATTTGTAAATAACATATTTTTATAAATGTAAATTTATTTATTGATCTACTTGTTTATTGATCATTTCGTGTACATTTATTACGTTTGTATTATTATTAGTAGATACTTATTTAATTTGTTTCAATTATTGTATGTACATCACTCGAAGAACGCTTTTGTTGACAAGCGAATGTTAATCAAACAAAACACTTCTTCTCATTTTATTATAGTATTTATTTTTATTTTTTAGTTTTAACACTTTAATTAAGAATTAATTAAACAAAAAGCATTATTGTGTACATAGTATAAACATATTATATATTTTAGAGGTACCTGTTTCTATGTTACAATTGTGGATTGTAGCCCGGTGTCATTAACAAAAAACAACAATTATAACAAAGAATTTAACACTTGGTGACTTATTACAACCCCTAAACAATCCAAATCATACAATGTTTTCATTATTTTTTATAATTTTATTGATTTATTACAATTAATTTACAAACAACTACAACTAAAACTAATAAACTAGATTCTAATAACAGATATGAATGGATATTGTCAATAAATACAGTTAAACTCCTTTAAATACAAGGATTAAACTGTTGTAAGTTGATGCGATCGCAGTAAACTCGAGCATCATCCCTCGTGACAGGAATCTTGAAGAGTTTTCCTTGCGGCATGCAAACGCACACTTTGTATTGCATGGTCAGTTTGTCGTTAAGTTTGGGCAAGAAAATGGGTAGTTTCTTGTGATCCAACCGAACCCCATCCTTCCCAACCAAAATAATCGAACCATTCATGGATTTCACGTAAATATCGCGATCGGCAACGATGACCAAATCGCGACTTTCCAGCGTGGTACCTTCAGATCCGCGCAGGTAGACTCTTCGTCCTTCGAGTTGCAGATCGTCATTTAAGGGCGCAACAACCCTATTGGAATGCACCGCATTCGAGTGCAAGTTGCTCATGGGATGTTGCACATTAAAAGTCGGCTCATTCGTAGTGAAAATCAACTTTTCTTCGTTATCCTTCACCTCGAAAACGTTGGTGTTCCGCACGGTGGTCCCGTTTTTGGTCATCAGGAGTTTGTGTATAGGGCGGCCGTGTTTTGAGAGCTTAAAAATGACGTTGCCACCATCAACCCCATGGATTTCAATCGGTGCGTCGGTGTAGCTTTCCAAGCGGCCATCACGCTTGTAAATGTCGTTCAAGTCGGTGTTTCCGTAGAGTTTTATCGCCGAATATTCAGGCAAAAGCTCGAGGCTTTCCATGCCTTGTCCTAGTTTCAGAACGCCTAGGATTGTCATAGTAAGAAGGAGGTTGCCGACGGCCAGGACGAAGAGTAGACCGACGAGTGTCCAGAACGCGAAAGTTTTGCGTCCTCGCAATTCTGTGTTTTGGCTATTTACGGGCTGATATCCTGCGGTGTAATTGTTATTGTGATGTTTTGGTGGCCTTTTCACAATGTCCAATCCTTCACCATTGGTGAAAACATCAGAAGGTGGCGAATCACTCAAATCTCCCATTGTTACCACTTTCTCTCTTTGTTTTCTTACTAATTTGTAATAATTTATAATTTTTAAACAATTGAACGGTTTTTATCAGAAATATAAATTGCTTTTGGTGTTTATTTTGCTCGATATTGGCAAAACGACGCGCGTCGCGACGCCAACGCGCAAGATCAAACAAAAATAGGAAAACTGCTTGGAAAACTGAGAATATCAACCATTGAGTAAACTTTGAACGCGAAACTGAGGAAACTCAATAACACGTCGAAAATCATTGACTTCGCAGCAAAATGAATAGCCGAGTTGCCTGTTTTCACGCTCCCAAGTTATTTGCCAGTCAATTTGGCCACAAATATTTCTACAGAAAATATTAACATGCGGATCAAACGGATTGTTAATGCTTATGAAAGCGACGCCTGATTCATCCTCGGGATCATAGACAACTTTCCAGAAATAAAGCGGAATCGGAATTTGGCCAATAACTTCACCACGATACAAGAACAATTCGATATTGTTAACTCTTGCAATGCCGTAAGTCCCCGTGTAAATGAGAAACTCTCGTCGTTTGTGGCTCGCAAAGCTGCGAATGCTTTTCTCCAACTCGTTCCAGTTGTCGTTGTTAAGACTTTTCCATTGCGGGGCGCAATTGACGAAATAAAACGTCGCGCTTTGTTGGTGGCCGAAGACAAAGTCGCCTTTCGCGCACAAATGTCCTCTGGTGAAGACATTGTCGAAGCGATCGATCACTTCATACGAATTCTCGGCTAAATGCAATTGGCGATTAATATTCACTCTTTGTCTTGGGATTTTGTAGCATTGTTCGACTTCAAAGTTGAAGAAACTGCGTCGTCCTTCCTCGAAGAAGCGGCGCGGCACGCCATATTGATGCGCGTCGATGCTTGGCGTCAAATAGAATTTCGTATAAAGTGTTTCCTTTCTGTCCAAGTCGAAACAAACCGAAATTTGGGTAAGGAAAATCCCGTTGTTTAGATTGAATCCTATCTCGAGGAGGTCCTTGTTTCGGGTGCATTTCTGGCCGGTTCGACGGACGATATGCTGGGGTGGTCTAACACACACGAAGGACCTGAATGGCAGGACCTTTCTTGTTTCTATAACTGTGAAGTCCTTGAGCATTGTGCATGTTATGTGCAGGATTCCTTCTTCGTGGACGTCACTGCCTGCTTGAATTCCGCTGCCTGGACAATGAAGGACAATCTCTTGGTTTGAATCAAACATTATCTCTCCGTGATGGTTGCCTGGCAAATAATAAGGGTTGTTTCCGTAAGGACGCCAAGT
>JARJDT010020294.1:0-11769 GCA_030264655.1 Leptusa sp. GC000079
CATTTTTGTTTAAAAATAACAAAATACTTTGTTATTTGACATTTGTTATAAGAAAGTACATCAAAATTAGCATAATCGACCTTAACCAAGGCCAACTGAATCATTTCGCTCGCTCAAAAGGCCGCCTCAATTCACTAAAACGTCAGTTTGAAAAACCCCCAGAAATTGAGGAGGCCTTTTGAGCGTGCGAAATGATTCAGTTGGCCTTGCCTTAACAGAAGCATACGCCAAAAAAAAATTATTTTAAATTTTTGGGGCGCGCCGTAAATTGGTGCTCCAGGGCGCGCCATTCCTAGTTACGCCACTGAATGGTCCCCAATGCCTCCACGAGAGGAAATCCGGCATTTCCCTTTATATTGGCCTTTTCTTTTTGCTTTGGTTACCTTTGGTTGGTACAATCATGATTTTGACAAAGATAGAATCTAATCAACATACCAACCAAAGGTAAGTAAAGCAAAGAGAAAATGCCTTGTGCAAGATACAGGCCACATTAATTGATCAGGGCAATTATCTTTTATCTAAAATTTTGAAATCACAAATAATTTCTCTTAATTTTATCTAAGATAAGATAAAAGATAATTGTTTATACGATTATCTAGATAAGATTAAAGATAAACAATTGTAATCTAGATAAAACTATATAGATAATGCACAACACTGTCTATTGGACTACAAGTAATTTAAAAATCTTATTTTGCATTATTATTTGAATATTTAACGACTTCTCCGATATTTAAAAGAAGGCGCAACCGAACTGAAGAAAAAAAATTATTGGGTGCGCATGTGATTATTACACAATTTTTAAGAATTTTTAGCAAATTATAAAATGTGGGGCATTCATTGTTAACTAATGATGATTAATAATTACTTGTTCGATGATATTTCAACTTTATTTCTGTATTGAATCAGATTATAGTCGATTATTTGAACTTTGCGCGATAGAAATGATTAATACATACAATTCAAACAGATGGCGCTTTAAGTTTTAGCTAAATTTAAACAAAATGCATCAGTATCAGTAAATTGGTATGCTACGCACAGTAAACGGCGATGGAAGTCTGCCTGTGTCAGTGATCATTGCGGGTAGCGTGCAGTTTGCACCAAGTGAAGGAGTAGGAGCTGGCTTTCGGACCCCGCGCTCTGCGACCCCATAAAAATTACAGTCATTTCTAGTCCGCGAACAGCGATCGCAAACGACGGAGTATAGACGCCTGCCTGTGACCAAGACCACCATTAGGATTAGACGAATCGCAAATTCGTATTCGTAGCGGGTACATTTAATTTTTGTGCATCACCATCGACATCGTTCTCGTCGCTGTAAGCTAGTCTAGTCGCGTTCGCGTGTGATACGTCGTTGCCTTTTTATTAAAACAAGTTTTAATAATTTTATTTATTACGTACTAAGCAAGTGATAGAAATTTAAAATGTATAAATTGCTTCGCGTATTGTTCGTCATTGCCCTGCTCACAGGTAATTAACGCAAATTATATTCGTTGCTTTGTTCGTTCCGTCGTTTCGAATTCGTATCATCATATAATCCTATGATAAAATGATAAAAACTGGTTTCGTACATTTATTTCACTTATGTAAATCGAAAATGTTATCTTGAATCGTTGCGAAAAACGAGGGGTCACTATACACGTATCAATATTGTTTTGTTTGTATTCCGCCTTTGTTTCGTTTGATATCTAGTATCTAGCTCTCGATCTAGCTATAGCAAGACGTCAAAACCAAAAGGTACAGGTGCATAAAGTGCAAACAAATACAAAGAATATTGCGTCAGAGTCGGCAACAAGGAAGTCTGAGTCACTGCCAGTGCCTTGTCCCTTCCTTGGTTACCAATGCTATCAAATATATCAGATTTCGCAAAGCCAAACGTCCCAAACTCAAATGCGAAATGCATTGCATCGATTTTCGCAAAACGCGTCCAAGGACTCACTTGTTTGTACACACCACCTATACACGCATAAAATGTTCACTCAACACATCATCACTTCACCATTCCATCGCCGTCGTCTCCAGCATGGCGACAAACAAACCTCGAAACAAACCAACAAGCGGCAGTCAAATCAAACAACAATTCATTCGCAACTCATCTCATTCACTCATTGGGTTAGTGTACTGCGTGTAACGTGTTGTGTTTAATTTCCTAATTCCTTCTTCGCAAATTGTTGCCATTGCCAACACGTACTCTCCCAGCGCTCTCTTTTTCCTATCACTATCACCAATCACCAGCGTGTATCTACTATCAACGACACGTTACACGGACATAGTAAAATCAGCACACAGGCCAATAAACAAAGGCAACATGACTGATTGTGATTATAATTACCAGGCGTATTATCTGCATTTTGAACCCTTGATGTATGATGTATGATTGTTCGCTGTTTAGTAGTTCAATATGAATATCAAGCATAATATCACAGAGCATTGCCACGATATCATTATGATTCAACTGTAACTCTGATCGTTTTTGTTACGGTTTATCTTTCTTTCTCTATTGTTTTTGTTGTACATTCTTTTCCTTTTGTCGTACATACAATCGAACATTTTAACTTTCACATATAAATGTGTATAAATAACTTGTGGATGTTTTTGTTTGGTTTCTTCAAGTGCGGGAAGTACGCAATTAGTTATGATGTGGTAGACATCAAGTAAACTAGAAATCTAAATGTTTGCGTCTGGCAATGCATAAAAATTGCAGATTTGATTGAGTTACTTGACTTGAATGCATGCACATTTTGTTTACAAATGCTTGAACTTATTAAACATTGCAAACAGATAAACGATTAGTGTAGAAAATTTTCCACATTTTTAGTTTTCGATCTTGTAACGATCATTATGAATCACGACAATAAACAACACATGCTGTCAGGAACTCTTCAACATTTTATTATGTTCAAGTATGTTTTAGCGAGGTTTAACCATTGCTGGTTGTAGTTGTTTACTTGTTTTATTCATTGTCGTTATCGAGTCAATCGTTGCGTTTGGGAGATAAATTGGAAAATAAATGACAAACGTGGAATCACAATTCACAGCAGCGATTCAAGATCCAAGGACGAATACATTTCTATTTATTTTGTCTTACTTTCCGCTATGTTGTTTGTTTAAATTTAATTTGCGCCAAGCTGTTTTCGCAATTTTATCATAAAGGATTGTTGCTTGTTATTCTCTATTTTATTTTATTTTTGTAACCAAATTACTGAATTATTAAATATTATAAATGAAATTTCGAAAATATTGCACTTAACGGGTTTGTCTCGATACCTATAAATTCTACGAATTCAAATCGTAATTATTTTATTTTTTTGTCGTGAACACACGCCATGTTAAAAATGTAATAAGTATTATTTGATGATTTCATAGTGATTCAGTATGACATTTAATCAGGATCAGGAATCGTATCAGTTAAAGTGCAAATTTTTCACCATCGATTCATCACAATTCAATGTCAACTCACTCTTTTTATCTATGGATTTAGCCAGTTTTAGCAAACGAGTAAATAATCAATCCACTTAAAACTACTTGTCAATGTTAAACTCCTATTTTATTTTGCCACTCTTTCAAAAGCGAAGTTTCTAAAACTTGTTTGAATTGTTAGCTTCGCAAATTTCGTTAAAATTGAAATTACAATAAGTTGTTATAATACAGGTTGTGTAATTTGCGAAACCGATAACAACTTGGACCTGGACAGCGTAAAGTCCATCCCAGGCCTAGAAAACTTCAACGAAGCAGACCTGCCCCAAAAAGAAGAAGTCGAAAAAGTATTGAAAGAAAAATGCGACAAAAACGGCGGAGCAGGCACTTACGAGAACATTGTGGTAGGTTTCCAGTTTTCTCCCTCACAAAAAGTCTGCTTCTTGTTTCTACGCAACTTATAATTTTGCATAATTTCCGCAACAGAACTCGCAAGATTCAGTCCAGGAATGTTTGTCGGAATACGTGAACCAAACCGTCATCATGGACGAGTTGGAACTAGCGAAGAAAGACGGTTCCATGGACGATGTGTTCGGTAAATACTGCAGGAAACGCACCGACATCATGGGCTGCGTCACGGACGTCACCAAGAAAGTCGAGAAATGCCTGGAGCCCAAAGAGCAAGACAACATGAAGCTTGTACTCAACGTCACCGAAAATCTGATTGATTTCGTCTGTTACAAGGACGGCGATCGATTAGCGAGTAATTCGATTAGGTTTACACCGCGGTGCATTTAATCAAATTAACGTTGCGTTCAAATTTGCAGTGTTTGTCGCTGAGGGTGGCTTCGAATGCCTGCAGGACCATAAGGAAGCCTTGCAACAGTGCGCCAATAAGACTCTGGCCAGTCGCATTCCTAAGGATCTCTCCATCACGAACCTGCCGTTGTTGACCTTCACCGGCGACCAGGAATGCCAGTTAGTATAACTTTATTCTATAATAATTGATATATTCTAAAGGGAATTGTTGCAGTGATATGTTGGCGTTGCAAAAATGCGCTGTCGAAGAACTCGAAAAATGTAAGAACAACACGCCGGCGAATATCGTCGAGGCGTTGTTCAAGTTCATCAAGAAAGTCAGTCCGTGCAAGGACTATAAGCCTGGCCAGGCGATGCCTCAGCGTAAGTTTGATATTGAAGTGCCAAGCAACTCCCCCAAACTCTATGCAAGCTTCTACGCATTAATTTTCACTTCATTATTGATGCGATTTATGTAAACGGAATAAAAGCAATTTTATTTCATTTTCATAAGGAGTGTACATAGAAAAGTATTTTTAAAAATTAATTCTATTACGAAGTGCAATTTTATAGAAAAAAAAAAGAAAATATGTACACATGAACAATTAATTATTTTATCTTATAATTTATAATATTTTATTTTTACCCTAAGGGAACTAGAAGGAATTTATTAGGGAGATGATGCTAAACTATTAAATAGTAGGGAATATATACAAATTAATGTTTTACTTTTAAAGTTACGCCTTTAATGATAAACAACAACGAAGCAAACTTTGTAAAACTAAAAATGTTTAATTTAAAACTTAAAACAAATGAAGGCAATTTTACGATTTAAAAAAACAATGTAATTTGTAACTATATGTGATATATTACTGGTTCCGTCATTTTTTATCAATTTATACATTTATTAATTCCTGTTAATTTTAACTTTTAATATTACTTTTGTTCACTTGTGGTCTGGTTCATATTTAGTGATTATAGATTTACTTGATGTTATTTAATAATTTTACATACATATTACTGCAATTTCTTCGAAGATTTCAAGCAACAAATGAGAAATAATGCAATAAAATAGATGAATCAAATCACCTGCAATTGTTATGTTTGTTAGGAGTGTGTTTATTTGTAGTAACTTCTTGTAGCATTTTACTTAACTTTAATATAATAGCGCATGGCTTTGTTTGGACTAATAAGGTATTTTTAATCTTATCATTCCATCTTTATCATTTATTTTGTAACAATTTCTGAACACATTACTAATTCCTCTTATCAATTCGCAACCATATTGATTGCGATAGCAAACGCAAAATTTGTTGCAATATATTAAATTGGCACTCTGTAGAATTAAATCAGTAATAAGTGACAAATGACAAATGATTGTAATTATTTGTCTCAAACTTGTACTTTAATCATTATTATGAAGAATGGAGGCGCAATTGAACTTTGAAACTTTGCTAGCATGCAACGCATAACTTTTAACCTTCGTACATGCTACGTGGAATCAAACGTGTCGTATAAAAAGCGCCAAGTGTCTCGGACTTTTGTTTGAGTAATTAAAATTAAATATTCAACTTTGTCACTGATTAAATATAACTTACACTTTTTTTTATTTTCAATTAAAACTAATTTCAGTTACAATTTACAATTGCGCGCATGAACCGTGCGTATTCGTTGCTATCGCATCACTGAATCGATGAATCAAATTTAAATTACATTACAACATAAAATTTCAAACGTAGCAGTTGCATATGAGCACACGAATTGCTTCCATTGTATTCTAATTGCATTGATGCGTGCATTATTTATCACAATAAGTATACGTGCCGGTTTGCTTTCTTTTTAAAGGCAAAGGCAAATCGCGCGTCGACAAGGACATCAGCGTGGGTAAAGTGAAACGCAGCCAGCCGGTGGACTTCACTTCAGTTGACAACTTCCGTGAAAAGTGCACCAAGTACGGCGGTCCGAGCGCTTTCGAAGATCTATCTGTAAGACATTGCATATTATTAAATTTATATTAACAACTTGTCGTTTTATGATTTCCTTTCGTAGAAATCAGTTGGAGAATTGAAGCAATGCATACAAACACTTTTGCGTCAACAAAACGCTTGCGAACTTCTCATAACCGAAGGAAAGCGCTGTTTCGGCCGCACCATGAACAAACTGCGTGTTTGTGTGCCACCACAAGAAAGTTATCTCCCCGCTTTTTTGATGGCCAGCCTCGATAATGGCTTGCAATATTTGTGTGATAACAACGGCCACAATTTTAGGCGTAATTATACTAATTACAGATTTCGATTGTTTGATGTTATTAAGTATTATTTAATATTTTTAGGTTTCATGGACGGACTGCCTTGTATGATTTCCAGCAATTATGGCAATCAGTTGAGTGACTGCATGAGTAATACTAAAACCAAAAGGACCAGAGATAATACCGTTAGCAAAGTCGAATTATGCGAGTATGTTTCATTGCAATTTTATTTCTATTTTCTATTTTTCGATCAACAGAATACATATATTAACCAATATGGTATAACATTATTTTTGTTTGTTGTATAGTGATATGGATAGTATTAAAGTCTGCCTATCAACATACATCGGCAATAATTGCAGACACATGAAGGACTTGAAAGAAACAACGATGGGTCTTGTTGAAGCTGTCAAAGATCCGTGTGCAGGATGCTCAATATATGCTAATGTTTTGCTCTTAGTGTCGGCACTAGCCCTGTATTTCATCCGCAGCACCCAGGTTTCGTTTTAATGTTAATTATAATTTCTTAATATGTCCCTCACATTAATTCAATCGTTCATTTCTTTTGAAGAATTGCAATGCGTTTACAGCATTTGAAGTTTTCTCACACTGCCACTTGGTTTCTGTACAGTTTTTGTCGGCTTTTTACGAACGTAAACAATGTCCAAATAATATAAACAACAAAATATACAGAAAATGATCTAGTAAACTAATTCAATTGTAAATATTTTAACCAAGCAGACGTTCAGCTGTTACTAGGGATCATTGCAAACAAACGTGAACGAATTGGGCGCTGTAAATATTCGTAAATTCGTGTTCATTGGTCATTAATATATCCAGTTATGAAGATGAGTTGCGATTTACCCCCGAAAAGGCCAAATAACATAAACTAAAACTGAAGATGTTACCTACTACATATACCAAACTATCTTAGTTTAGACGATAGTCAACAGAAACTACATCAATTAACATTTTAAACTCAATGATTATTGTGTTTTAAATGAACTAAACAACATAAACATATACAAAATAAAATCAAAATTTGCGGAGTGAGAAACAGATAATAGATATTCTGAGAGGTATTCATAACATGTCTTTGAAATACTAATGCTAATTATATTTCGAAGTCATTGTATATTTCGACATTTCATCTTCATTTAGATTTAAAATGTAACCACGTGACGTAGTTAGCATATTTTAAGAGTCATTAGCTGTGCGTTTTATTGAATAAACATTAACATTTTACTTCCAGCGTCATTAACAAAATCAAAAATAATAACTCATAGTACAATATGTACAATCTACTTTGGGAAAATGCAGGATTTAATTTATTATTCTTTCAAATTATCTTACAATCCAAACAACAATTTTATGAGAAAATCCGTGCCAATATTGACTTATTTGCTTATTTCAATTTCAAACCTATTTCAATCAATAAGTTTATACTATTCATTTAAAACTGAAACACTAAATTAAATCTTACATTTTCTCAAAAACTCACAACAAGAAACATACTTATACATAGGTAGATGATATTCTCTATAGATATATTTATGTCGTCGGTCGATAAAAATAATAAAAATGTTACAACTTTAAAATTACAATATGAATATTACTAAATATGTCTAAGATGAACTAATGGATCAAATAATTAAACATTAATTTAACTATAAACGTCATTAAACTAACTAATATGAAATATGAGGCGAAATAAAGAATAATCGAGAATTTAGCCGCAGTAGGAATTTGATAAAGTGAAAAATCAAGCAAAAAAAAGTTAAAATTTCTTCTACATAACGTTGAGAGTTGAAAATTTAAATTCTGTTGAGGTTGATGAACATGAAATCTTTTGAATATTTTATTGCTCTATTGAAGTGGAAAATTGAATAATAACTATTAGACTGTTCTTATTAGGTGTTCAACAAAAATTTTAATTCGTCTAAATTAATGTTTTTGTCGAGCACTTGTTTATAAATATATTTAAATTTAGGATTTACTATTACATTAAATATTTAAGAAACTACTGAAATTTTAAACAAAAATATATGGTTGAGATAATTGAATAATGGATAAGAGAAAATAGGAATTATTTTTTAAAATTTTAAACTGAAAGCATGAAAACGAGTAAAACCTAGACGGAACTTTATCTATATGACTATAAATAAATATAATAATAATGTTAGATTTGTAGCTGTAGATCTGTAGATTAGATTACCAAACTATTGCTGGACATTAAAAATACAAATTGTTAACTAACGAGAACAAACAATAACAATGTAATATGTAAATACTCCACTACACATGAACACAGAGCATGAAATCTATACATTTTGCACATTGCAATAATAACACAAAGAGCAATCACACAAATATTTTATATTGAATTTTCTATTTGTAGTTAAGTAATGTGCCCTTATTTAAAGCTTTCAAGGCCTATAATTACGAATTGTATTTTAAGTTTTATCCTATACTAACAAAAATCAGGTTGTGTTATGATAGTCATGTTATCGTTTACTCTTATTGCGTTAATTATTAGTTGTACAACCAAAATTTTCGTTGCATAGTTTGTTGCACTTTTGCTAAAATATTTTATGTTCTTTTGTTGTAACTCTACTTACGTACTCGATCGAATCTTTAAATCTTTATATATAAATTGTTAATTTTTACAATTTTACATGCACTTTATTTGCACATTTGTTCAGTAGTATTCATACTTATACTTATTTCCCTTTTAACATTCCTATTGGATATTAATTGGATATTAATTAATATTACATGATGGAAAAGATACAAAACACTATAAAACACAATGAATCGCAAACGCAAAAGTACACAACTTTATTGTAAATATCACTACAGGTACAAACATTGTCGTTATTTCATTGTGATGATAATTATTTCAAATCAGTAAACTCGTAATAATTAATATAATCAAAACAGTGAATAAAAATAAATGATAGACCAGAAATATTCTTGTTTTATTAGTAGATTATTAGGGTCTACCCTGTCAAAAAACAAAAAAAAAATAAAAAATGGTTATTGCTATAGCGCGAAATTTAAATGAGTCCACAATCCTTTCCTTTTGGCTTTATCTCAACCAAGCTGAGGAGACGGGTTTTCACTAGTAAAGTTTTCACCGCGCGTTTGATCTCTTGGAATTGTTGTTTTGTGCGACTGGTGCCGCCACCATAGTTCTTCATTTCAACTAAAAAACCTCCGCGACTTCGAGTCCGTGCCGGAGTGAGTGAATGAACAAGAGTCGCGCGACGAAGACAACAAGAGTAAACAGTAAAATGGCCGTCTGAGTGTGTGCACGCGAAGTTAGTGCTGTGCGTCGTTTACGGAATATTCGTGGAAAAACAACGCGGAAAATTGGTTTACACTTGGAAATCGCTAGCGGTAAGTGCATTCTATCAGTTACTAAAATAATTGGTGAGAATTCAACAATTTTCATTCATTCATTGACGAATATCAATCTCACATGCATACTTTTACTCGCGAGTTGTGCGTCCGAGTCGCGAGTCGCAGCAATCTTGTGTTCTTGTATGTTGTGTGCAGGTGAGTCGCGTTTTTTGCCCATGCCGAGTGTTTTTAAATACCTGTCCTGACTCGACTTGAGTCATTGCACCTTCTTGCTTGAGTACACTCGATCGCACAACTTCTAACTCATATCATAAGTCGCAAGAATAGCTAAGATTGTATTATCCCCCTAGGACGAAAAATCACTTCAGTAATCCTCGTGGATAACTAATGAAACTACCTGTTATCTATGCAAAGTTTTTTTGGCCATTTTCATACAAATTAAATTTGTATCCATTCGTTTAAAGTTTTCCTCTGACTATATTGATTAAAATTAAATTTGAAAAAGTTTTGTTTGTGATTTCCGCGCTAGAGTAAACTTTCATTTGTCTGATTGTTTTTTCGCAATAAATTGAAACAAAACAATTTTTGTGCAATAAATCGAGCTTCATGGATATTTAATACAGTTGCCAACGACATGTGCGTATGAAATGTGAGGGTAGGTTAATTAAATCACCTTTATTTGGGTACCGGCGGGATGAGTCATGCCTATTTCCAAGGTATCAATGCTCTCTTGTCGCGTATCACATCACGTACGACAAAAGTAGAAGTATACAACTCGAGGCAGAGATAAAACAAGGGTGGTTTTCCTAGCGTTGAGTTTCTATTTACACTTGCACCTTTCCCGTAAATCTAAACTGCCGGTGATACGGTGATGCCATAGAAATTTATTTGCAACGTGCAACTGCAAGCTTGCAGAGTTGTATCACGCGCTCGCTCGATTTTTGATATTGTTTGCAAAGTATTGTCTGCTAGCACGCGTTTTTTATAGAATAGAAAACGTTGAGCTATTGTTTTTCCTGCTCCTGGGCCCTTGCATAACACTCCAATTCGAATGTGCCTTCTTGCACAAGAACAAGAGCAGGCAGAGCAACCATGTCGCTCGAGTGTGTCATCTAGTTTATTGCATGCTGAACAGGCACTTGTTCTTCACTTGATAGCGCGGCAAACAATACGTCGCCCGCGCTAGACTCAACTGAAACTGAAAACTGAAATTTACAATGGTACTTTGCCTTGCAATGCACTTGCAATGAGGAATGAGGATGCATCATGGATAGGATTGTTTTCTCGCTTGTATGTTTTAGTTTATGGCTGTTTGCCGGTTTTTAGTTTTAGCATTTCATTTTCCCAGTTTTTATTTTTTGCTGGTTGCATTTTATTGAAAGTTTGCTCGAATGAAAATCCTAGACTGCTAAGACTGTTTTGGTTTTGGGGAGATATTTCACTTCGCTGAGGGGATAGTCATAGTCACCATCATAATTCACACTTAGACCGTGTTTACGTCTATAAACTCATGCATATTTAAATTGCAACGCTTACGAATACATATTCGTTTTCGAAAATTTTAATCGAAAGATTTTAATTATTGATAACAGAAATATGCCTGCATATGAAATCAGCTTTTTGGTTTAAATATTACAAAATAATCTGGAAAACACCTTAATTTACACGAAAACGACTAGATAAACATATATAATTTTAACAAAAGGTAAATATTTGTAAGAAAACTAAAATCAAGATAAAGAGAAATGATAAGAGTAAAGTAAGATTTCAAAAACGCAACTTTTCCGACAATTTACAACCTAAATAAAGTTTTCTTGTTTACAAGAATATGGGAACAGATTTATTTGTAGGATTTCGTAGTACAAACGAAGCATATCCCTCGTATGCGGCCTTGCGGTATGGGATAACCGGATAGGGCATAGACTCCTTGCTCCTATGCATCC
>JARJDT010020351.1:0-11304 GCA_030264655.1 Leptusa sp. GC000079
CATATTTAATTTTAATAATGGCGCGGATATGGTAGAATTAAAGAATTGATACTAAAGTCAGAAAATCAGAATTTCTCAACTTATTATCAATTAAAAGTGGTCATATTTATGTTCACGACTATATTTTGGATTTGATATTTCCTTAGAACAAACGTTTTTTACGTTTTTATTAAATTTTCTCGAAAATTGAGAAATTTAAAATGGCTTGAAACCGGAAGTGCAATTTTTCTGATTTTCTTAGTGAAAGTGCGTTCCGTTTGTCATCGAAGCTAACCAAAATATCGGTTACGTGTTCCGAAATGACTGATTACGGTGGATTTGTTTGAAAAACAAAAAAAAAACGTTTATTTCGGCCCGCGGTTACTGAACTAAAATCTCGGTCGTGGCAGTAGTCGCATTTCTTTGTAAAAACTTTTTGCACCCGTGAAACTTGACCGACAACCAATGAGATTACTAGCTTATTCGAAACAACGTTCTTTTTGTAATCTGATTGGTTGTCAAGTTGCACGAGTGCAAAAAGTTATTGCAAAGAAATTCGGCTATGGTCAATCAAACGACCGGCGTGAGTACGTTGGTCGTCAGCGGTTAATAATTAAATTCCCGTTTAGTATCGGTTAAGTTTTGGTGAATTTAGGAACACACTCCAAGTTCAAGTTTAAACTTCGTTTAAATTTAAACTGAGTAAAATATTTATTTTTGTTTCTCAGTTTACGGTTAAGCTCTAAATTGCCGTTGACTCCCGTTTATGTTAACCGAACGATGTTGGCAGTTTAACGTGGTTTATATAACGCTGACAAAACAGAGACGATAACGTCAGAAATTAACATATTACTCAAATTTCTTGGACTTGACTGGCCTTTAACTGGCCGCTAAAATTTAAATTTTTATTTTTATCAATTAATTCACAAAGTAATTGTTTGAATCTAGTAATATTTGCGAACAGTACTGGCAACTACAGTTAAATGTGATTTAGGTAAATGTCACTTTAAATTTCACTGAGAAACTGTTGAAAAGATAAACCGGGTTTGATTAAACCTGAACTAAGTAACTGGCTGCACCTAAGAATAAAAGTTATCGTTTTCATGGAATTTTCTCAGATATTTCGTGAGATATTTAAAATGTTATTAACCGGAAATGAAATTTAGTGAATTTTTAAAAGTCCCTAACAGCTTTTCAGTAACTAACTGCCGCATACGAAATTCCCTAGAACCGGTCAGCCGGGAGCCGGAGTGAAGTGACAGGCGAATTTCACGTTTCGGTTTCGGTCAGTTATGACAGGCCGTGTCTTCACTTTCCTCTTGAAGAAAACGTGAAAACCTAACCCTGTTGATAATTTACATTTGCCTTGGCGAAACGCAATAATAACTACGGGAATGTGTGCTTAACAGGAAGTGAACCGCGCATTACTCGAAACCTTTCAGCAACATGGATATAAAACAAAAGTCGGACTAGAATCGCACCAGCATGGCGTACTACGATACGGTGAGCAACCCAAATACCATTTTCAATCATTTCTACCTGATTTCAACAGTTCGATACTAATTTGTGTCATCTTATGCGTTAATATCATGATGTTATTGCACAATATTAACTAATTTGTTTCGGGAATGTTCATTTATGTATGTTTTCAATTGCGTTTCAGTACAACAATGTCCAATTTTTGGACCTGAGTGGCGTTGATGAAGACGAAAAAAAGTGGATTCTCACATCATTGCAGTCCTGTGACTCATGTGTTGAAGGCCCTTGGGATAAAAGTTATGATGATGAAGACCAAGAAGAAACATGTATGCAACCAGCATGCACAGTTCAAATTCAGACAGATATGAATATGAACAATGGAATGCCACCAATGCCATTTGAACAATACCCGTCACCACCAATGATCATCTCGAATCATGTCAGCCCGATATCACCGCAAGTCTACCCGCAATATCAGTCGCCAATCCAGTTTGTCCCAGTTCCTGGATACGCGCATCCAGCTGTACCTTTTGCTGGGACGATGGTGCCTATGAACGCGTCCCTCGTGCCGCCGTTTGTTGGCCAACCGGTGACGTTCGCTCAGCCTGCTCCACTCTACAATCTGCCACCAACTATAATTAAGGAACCCGTCATGCCAGAAATGCCGGTTTGCATCCAGATTGAGACCAACGGACATGATCGTCCTCTCACAATCAGTCCGAACCCGGATCACAGCCAAGTAAATGGCGCAGTCTCCCCGGTGGTGACTGTAACCGAAACGGTAGCGCCTCCCGCGGAGAGCAACATGTCTTGGGCGAGTCTCTTCAACAAAAACAAGACGAACAGCAATGTTGAACAAAGCATGAACCGTGAGCATCCGAAAAGTCCCAATACAATAATGCAACTTGCGCCTGCTACAAAGCAACTTTCTTCGCAGGCAAATTTCCTCGCGAAGAAAAAGTCGCCGCTGGCGGAAGTCAACGATCCGAACTACTACCGCATGGGCGAACTCCTCAAGAGTTACACGCTCGATCATAAGATAACGAGCCTGCAGCCGCGCGGACTTATCAATCGCAGCAACTATTGCTACATTAATTCGATTCTGCAAGCGTTGCTCGCCTGCCCGCCCGTTTATAATCTTCTAGTCTCACTCGGGGCGACAAACACAGGCAAAGAATGCAAGAAGTACACGCAAATCATTGATAATATGGTGAAGTTTGTCGGCGAGTTTCATCACTTGCCGGCGGCGCAGCGCGTGCGACGCTCCGCGGACAAACTCGCCAAGAATCCGAACCCGCCGGCGGTGGTCAACTGCGATCGGCCGTTTGAGCCGCATTGGATCTACAAGATGCTCAATGGGATGCGCAGCGATTCGTTTGTGATCGAGGGCAGGCAGGAGGACGCCGAGGAGTTCCTCGGCTGTCTGCTGAACGGCTTGAGCGACGAGATGCTGGAGCTTATGAAGTTGGCCGGCGCCGAAGAGGCCGAGCCCGAGCCCCAACCTCCAAGCATCGAAGACGACAAGTCGGACAGCGAACGCGAATGGCAACTCATTGGGCCGAAAAACAAGGGATGTATAACACGCCGCACGGAAGTGATCCGCACACCGATTAGCGACATCTTCGGGGGGCACATACGCTCCAAGCTGCACCGCACTGGCGATCAGGACACTAACAATATCCAGCCGTTCTTCACGCTTCAGCTGAACATCGAGAAGGTGGGCAGCGTCCGCGAGGCGCTCGATGCGCTAGTGTGCCGGAACCAGCTGGAGGGCGTCACCTCGTCCAAGACGCACAAGGAAGTCGAGGCGTGGCAGCAGGTCACCATCGAGGAGCTGCCCGTCGTGCTCGTCCTGCACTTGAAATGTTTCGACTTTAAGCTGGAAGGATGTACGAAAATCGTCAAGGCGCTCGAGTTTCCGGTTGACTTGAAGATTGACGGAAAGTTGCTCTCGTCAAAGGCCAACTATCAACCGAAAGAGAAGCAATATAAGCTGTTTGCGGTGGTTTACCATGATGGCAAGGACACGACGAAGGGACACTATGTTACGGACGCGTACCATGTCGGCTATGCGAGTTGGCTGCGCTACGATGACGCGACGGTGAAGACTGTGCAGGAGGAACAAGTCCTGAAGCCGGATGGCACGCGCGTACCTTACTTGCTCTTCTACAGACGATGTGATACTGTACGCAAGTGAGTCTTTGTGCCGCGTTTTGTTTATTCAGTTTGCTTGAATATGGAACTTGAGAAATCTTGAGAAACCACCTTAAAGTCTGACAACTAGGTAGAAATATGGTGCCCCCAAGATATTAGCAAGAAAGAAGAGAAGTGCACTTTGTTTTTATTATTAATTTCTGCTTATTTTAATGCATTACACTCTACAATTACATTTCAGTATCGTTGTGTTTGTGGACGATACATTCCGGCTCTTATTTTAACTTTGAGATACAATCATTTCTGTTAGTGTACATAGGACGTTTTTAATTCCTTTTATTAATTAATCTTCTAGTTTGGAACGGTTTTATCGATAGAATTTCTTCTGGAAAGTACATATTTCGGAAAAATAATTGAAATGTTTAAATTATTTAGGATGGAACACTTGAATAGTTTAAAAATATATTTAATACTAAAATGTTGCAGAGTGAATTTCAACAAATATAAACTAATCATACATAAGAAAAGCTGCATTAAGACTATTTATAAAAATATATTGTATTGTTACTATGATAAATTAATGTCAGTCCAATCAGAACACTTTTGAGACTAACGATGGAAGTAATTTGAAATATTTACACAAGAACACAGGAAAACTAATGATAACTTCTGTCTTATACATACATAATGTTTAATTAATATGTACATTTTGCAGATGAGAGAAATGAACATGTTCCCTATTATACATATTATTACTAACTTTGTTAAATAGATTTAAAAATAAATTTGTACAAAAATTAACTTGATTCTCCTTTCCTGCTTGTTTTCAAAGCTCAAAATCAGTTGTTACATTGAATTTAAGTTTAAGTTTTACTGTTTTCAATAAAAAATTCTTTCTGCAGAATTTTGGCTTGAAATTTTTTTGCAAGAATTAACAATCATTTATTTGAATAATTGATAGAAAGTTGCTCATTTTGCGGCATAAACCTGAAAATTCTAAGGCCAAATCTTGCATAAAAAATCAAATTATTGAAAACTGCGATTTAATACAAATCTAACAGCCTTTCTGCGTTTCTTTTGTGCCCTAAATGCATTTCCATCAATTTTTGAAGTAAAATTGTTTTTCAAATTCTTGCAAAAAAAATTCCAATTCAAAATTTTGCAGAAAAGGAAAATCAACTAAACTCAATCAAAATAAAATACCGTATGTCAGATGCAGATTGAATTTAAGTTTGACCGTTTTTCTTGGAAAATTTCATTTCTGCAAAATTTTGACTTGGAATTTTTTTGCAAGAATTTGAAAAACAATTTTTTAGAAACGCAGAAAAGCTGTTAGATTTGTATTAAATCGCAGTTTTCTAATAATTTAATTTTTTATGCAAGATTTGGGCTGGGAATTTTCAGGTTTTTGAAGTATAATTTTTCGTAGTCAAAATTTTGCAGAAAATGCAGATTATCAGCAAACTGACTTACTATAAATTGATTAAATGCATCAGCTGAAAAATACATAATCTTTATTTTCTTCCAGGTGCAAACTTTCCAAGTTTCTCTCAAAATTTCCTGAAGTTAAGTCCTGCAAAAAAATTAATTAAACATTTAACTTCTTTTAAAATTTTTCTTCAAACTATTTTAATTTGAATTGTATACCAGTTTAACACAAATAACAAACGGTTTCTGTGCTTGGCTAAAATGTACGATATCCAATGATTTGCCAGCTTTCCTCCTGATAGGATCATAAGGCGTGTATTGCCTTGTAATCTTCTTAACATCAACGTCACAAAATGCTACAACTTTATCAGTATTTTCCTTGCTCAATGAATTGTAAAATTGGCGTCCTTGCTTCCCAGCATTCCAAATTGTGAAATTCGTCCATTTATTCAAAAACGCCTTTTCTAATTGTTCCAAACGAATTTTCCAAATTGTTTCCCTACAATATCCCAAACTTAACTATTTTATTTATTTTAAAAATAATAAGTTACTCTTTTATTGTAAAAGTAGTTGCTTCTTGGTGGTATGTGTAAATTACAAGCACCTCGTCAACACGTGCAACTTTCCCGCCCAAATTTAAGTGTTGGTAGAAAAATAACAAGTCTTCCGGTGTGCCTTGACCATCTTCGCTAAACCCACCAACACTATTGATTGACAATCGAAAACCACATATAAAATAAAAACCTGCAATTGATTACAAATTTTGATATTTATCAGTTTACTTCGAGTAGAGTTCTTTGTGGCAAAACCAAGTTGGCATTATTACAGTTGGCCCATGTGATGTGTAAACTTGTTGGTTTAATTGTTGCACATTCAGGGAATTTGCCCATTTTGTGTATCTATTTGTAGACGTTTCCGGTTCTCTTTTGAATTTACATCCGATCAACTTGCAAAGAATTTCAACTTTTAATTTGAAGAATTTATTAAATTATATTTGAACTTACTGTATTATTGGGGGAATCTTTAGCTAAATTAAATTGCAACAAAATTCTATCAGGTAACATTAAATCATCCTAAATTAAAATTTAATTTTATTAAAGTTGGTTAAATTCTAGAATTTCCAACTTACTATATCTTGAAAACATAAATAAGTTCCTTTTGATATTGCAACAGCCCTATTTTTCGCATATCCCACTAAAATATGTATTCACAAAATAAACCAATCGACAAATGAAAATCAAAATTACTTACCTCCTTTGGGAGCATCATTTAAATTTGAAAATAATTCAAAATCAATTTTGCTGTTTAAAAATTTAGTTCTCCATTCTTTGAGCAAACGGGAGGAGTTATCGGTTGATGCATCATCGCAAATGCACACTTGTAAATTTAAGTGATCATTCGCGGTTTGTTGTAAAATTGAGTTGCAACAATCGTTAATCCATTTTGCACCATTATAAATCGGAATAATAACTGACTAATGGAAAACGGTATAATGGTTTTCAATGAAAGAGACCAGTTTAATATAATTACCACATCAATATGTTGATTTTCGTTATCGCACATTTAAAATCTGTCCCAATTTTATGAAACTACAAAACAAAAGTTTGGATCTAGTTCATAGATCTAGAAATAGAGATCATGATTCACAGATCTCTGAAATTTTAAGGAATTTGGGTTATATGGGGAAATTTAAATGTAAATCACATGTTTTGGTAAAAAACAAAAGTTACTAAACCGGACATCGACAATGGCGACTTTTACAATTTAAATTTGAAAAATAAAATAATGTAATTTTATGATCTGATGCACATTTATTGCCGGGTACAATTTAAATGAAGTAAAAATTGGATGTTAGATGTTAGTCAATTTCGGGAATCTTTTATTGTGATTTGTCCTTGGAAGCGCAAATATTAGAACTGAAAGAAGAAAGGTTTTTTCATTAAATATGATTAGTAATTTTGTGCTATGTCAATTTACCGTCGTTTCTTGTTCGTGGATTTTTTGGAAATTGAATCATCAGACTTGGATCTGAAAAACAGAGTATTTTAAGGTAATTATATCCGGTTTAGGCATATAAGCGGGCCTACTTTTTCGGTTTGCAAACATTTGACTTTGATTTCCCTGATTTTTTTGATTTTGAAGTTTTGCCTTCAACATTTTTTCTGGCTTCGGTTGAAGCGTCACAAGTGCGCTTGACTTTAGGGTCTTTCGAAGCCTTGAGGGTAGTTTTGCAAGCACTTGCTTTTGCTACAGATTTACTTTTAATACTCTTAGTTGGTGCTGGTGACTTAGCAACTTTCTTGGCCTTTGACTCCACAGCTTTGGACACCTTCTTAGCTTTCGCAGGTTTCTTATCGGGTTTCTTACTCTTTGGAGCGGCTTTCTTAGCTGGTTCCTTAGCTTTAGCCTTAGCATCCGCTTTCTTAGCAGGTTTTTTGCTTGCAGCTGCTTTCTTAGTACCAGTTTTGGCCGCAGCTTTCGCTGCAGCCGGTGCCTTCTTTTCAATCTTCTTGGCTTCTTTCTTAGTCATTTTGACACCTTTTTTACCGGCCGCAGCTTTGGGTGCGGCACCAGCAGCAGCCTCCTTCTTTTCGGTAAACTTTTTCGGTGGTCCGCCATGCCAAACAGGTTCCGGGCAAGTACCACAAGAAGTTGGACGAGGTTCTTTATCAGATTTTTCCTCTTTCTTGTCCTCTGTCTTTGTAGGCTTGCTTTTGGACTTGAATGGCTCACTCCTCACACCAGGTGTCTCACATTCCGGGACCGATTTAGTGGCGCAAATGCCCATCTTCATCTCCTGATGGCAGGGTATGCAGATTTTGTAGGGTTTGCTGCCGCATTCAACCACCCAGATGGCACCGCCTTCGCCATCCTTGAGAGCCGTCATTAGGGCACCAGAAACAACATCGGGTTTCTGCCAGTCGTGACACTCGAGTTCTCGCTTGAAGTCGGCCGAGAAGCGATTGTTGATTGCGTGCTTGGTGGCGTTGAGCATCAAAGGTGTTTCGGTCAAACCTAGAGCCAGTGCAATCACTTTGACTTTGGTTCTGTCAATATGGCTGCCGCTACCAAGGGCTCTCGTCAAGCCCAATATGGCTGACTGGGTCATACTGTAGATGGGACAACCTCCAAATGGTTTCAGACCCATTGTTGAAGCAATGTTGATCACGTATCCTCCCTGACCTGCACAATGTGCGGCCATATATTGCAATCCCAGGAGGCTTCCCACCATTGTACCACACTAAAAAACAGGGTCTGATTTCGAAAATAGGCGCAACATTGATGCGGAGACTTACAATATTGGTATTAATTTCATTTTCCCAAACTTTATCGTTCAAAACTCCCGCGTTGTTAATGACGATATCCAAGCGGTCGAAAGCATTCAAGGTGGTCTTGAACGCCCCTAAATTTGCAAACATATTTTTAGATTAGTGAACTTGCCCCAAATTGCGGCAACTTGCAATCGATGTGTTCGCTCTTTGTCACATCACAATTTACAAAGACCGCTTTGTCATTGCCGAATTCATCCGCCAACTCTTGCAGAGCTTGCTCGCCGCAATCGTTGTCGCGGTCCGCAATGGTGACCCCGCGACAGCCGCATCGAAGCAATGTCTTGCAACATTGCAGACCGATTCCAGAAGCACCGCCTGTCACCAGAGCCGCTTTATCGCACACGTCCCCTCTTTTGGAGTCACGCAACAGTTGGCTGGAGGTCGCGATGTGACGCTTACATTGCCGCACCGCAAACATTCCAAATATCCCCATTAGTTTGGCCGAAAACATTTAGGGAATTTTTAGGCATTAGAATTTCTGGACGGAAATTTAATCACACAACCGTAGAATTGCGGAGAAGCACACGAACGACTGCTTTAAAATTAAACGACACATTTAGTTTAACTAAAATTTGAACAAAAATATATTCAAGATTCACACGCCCAAATTTAGAAGAAAAGTTCACGAGCAATTTTGATTTACGTGGCAAGTATGTTATTTTGGCAGTTGACAAACATGATCCATAGCCTTGCTGATTAAAAACTACATTTTTTCAAATCCAATTAACTGAAATAGGTCATAAAAAGTTCACCGGTGTTTGTTATATTTTTAATATTGTACCGGATTAAAAATATTATCAGTCAAATTACAAAAATTGGGCTTCCAATTTGGAGTATTGATCCCATTGTGGGGGCTCAGTGAGGAAAAGTCTTGATCCTTCCAGTACCCAGACAGTGCCATTTTCGGCATGTTTGATCAAATTAATGGCAGCCAAGCCGGCCACGTCTGGCGTTTGTTTCTTTGCTTCAGCAAGGAACTTTTCCAGCTCCTTGTCCAGATCATGCGTCATTGCGTGGTGTGTCTTACGGAAAAAGTTGGTTGATGTGACACCGGGACACAGACACACAACACGCATAAGCGAGTTCTGATAATGCAGCTTGTTGCCGAAACTGCGCGTCAGTCCGACAATGCCATGGTAGCAGCAACTCAACGTTGGTACCGAAGGCATGGGCTCCAAGCCGCCGATTCCCGACATATTGATGAGGACACCTCCTTTACCATGTCCCTCTTTGCCTACGTATTTAAAGGCCAGCAAAGTGGTGCGTATTGTTCCCACAATATTCGTGACGACTTCATGTTCCCACTTGGCGCCATCGGCAATCGACGCGCAGTTGACCACAATGTCAATGCAATCGTAAGCCTCCCGCGTGACCTTGAAGGTCTCTTCTAATTGGACCATGCAGTTGACGTTGCCGTTGATGAACATGGCGCGGTTACGCCCGTACGCATTGTTTAGACAATTGACGGCTTCTTTGCCGTTGCACACATTCAAACCGGTGACGACGACCCCGCGCGCTCCTTCTTTTAGAAGATGATTGGCGATGCTAAAGCCCATTCCTTCTGTGCCGCCCGTGATTAGAGCCACTTTACAATCGACGCCCATGAAGTAGGGTTTCGCAGGACTGCAATTTAAATTTGTTTGTTGAAAAGTTAATTATAAGCTGCGCAATCTGCTCAATGTGTTACCATTTGGTGGCACAACTCGAAATTTTTGATAGTTGATGGTCGGGAAATTTAATGTTTCTGAAAAGGAGAGAACGAAAACTTTGTCTCCATAGGCCACAAAATTATCGCAACTTTATGCAACTTACTTATTCCTGAATGCATTGCGAAACAAACATGTGCTTGATGCGAACATAATTAGAGACAAATTTACATTTTGTAGGAACGTGACAAGAGAAGAATTTTGACGGTGCTTTCAAATCGTAACAATTTTTTTTTATCTTACTTCAAACCTAACAATACAACTTATTGCTCGAATTAAATGACAATAAACAACTTTGATTCTTAATAATTTCATTTTTTGATCAATAAAATTAGTTTAAAATCTTATTAATTCTTGGCGATCTGACACGATGCTTAATTTGATACAACTAAAGGGTTTCACGAGAGTCTTGATTGTCAAGAATTCTTGTCTTGATCTCGACAAAATTCAAGACAAGGTCAAGACAAGACTCAGTGTGGAAAAACCAAGACAAGACAAGATAAAGTTTTCAAGAAATTAGACAAGATATAGCGAGAAATTTCAAGAAATTTCGAGAAAATATATAAAAAACGCATGACGACAAGAATCCCAAACGTTTTGTCTTCATATTTCGAGACAAGTCAAGCAGTCCAATTCAAGACAAGAATTCTTGTCTCATGACACGCTAGGTGTACAACATTTAGAACCTACATATGTATACTAATTTAGTGACCAATTGTATATCAAATCAAATTTAGCATGGTGTCAAAATGGCCTTTACAAAATATACGTTTTGAGTAAAATTGTTAATTTCAACCCAGGGTGAGTCACAACTCATAGTTGAAATTGAGATTGTGCAGAATTTAGAATTTAGAATTCTAAGAACGAAAACTTAGTGAAACATATATTTGTCCTTCTTCATTCGGTAACGAAGGACAAAATGAAATTAACCGTAAAGAAATCGGATTGACCAGAAACATTTAGATTTCCTACACGTGGCAAGATTCTCTCGATATTTTGTAGCTGTGATTTTAATAAAAAATGGTTCCATCTTACAGTTAGGATTTCTTGAGAGTCTTGATTTCAAGAATTCTTATCTTGATTTCGGCAAAGTTCGAGACATGATCAAGACAAGATTCGGTATGGAAAAATTAAGGCATGACAAGTTTTTCAAGAAATTAAAAAAAATATCAAGAAATTTCAAGAAATATTGAGAAATTTCAAGAAAATAAATAAAAAACGCAAGA
>JARJDT010020354.1:0-11178 GCA_030264655.1 Leptusa sp. GC000079
ATGACGTTTGAAATCATGACTTGTCTTTATACGACGTTACAGTCAAATTAATATATTCTTTCTTCACATTAAGAATACGGTCACTGCCACCTAGGATGCCAATCATTTCTGGACACCTTGTACCTTATACCATGGCTTATACTCAGAACATTTTTTTCTCACTGTATACCTACACATATACCGTTGCCAGGGTCGTATTAACTACTTTATTTCTTACGTGAATCGTTCTCGTTTAGTGAAACTTTAATAGTTTGGACTCCTCCTGGAGCCTGAGACCTAAATCTCGATTTAACTTGGCAACTTGCAGCTTGGTGACCTCCGGGTGCAATTTGTAAATAGTCGGCGTGCGACACGTGCCCCCGAATGTTTTCTCGCCGATGACACGTGCCGCTACCGGTGGCGGACTTGGTTTACTAGCCGAGAGGGAGCACCGAGCACTGATGTTTAATATTGCCATATTGCCTTGTTGCGGATATTGGCAATGGGCGCAATGGCAATTCAATAAGGAACGGCACACGTGGGGCCGCAGGGGTCGTGCGTCGCCTATGGGGGGTCCCGACACTGAACCATCAGTGTTTATCTAAATATGCTATCGCTTTTGATGACGGATTTATTAAACTTCGAAATGCAGCAAATGCGCACTATTTCACAAAAAAATAAAGAAAACAACATTCCATAAGCAAATCATATACGAACTTGGAAATCTCAAGGCTTCAAAATGCGTCAATACACTTTTTTACTTAAGCACAAACTAGAAGATCAAGTTTAAAGAAGAATTTATTTTTGACATGTCATTAAATTAAATATTTTTTTATCATATTTTTTACATTAATTATTTTCCATATTTAGAATTAATTGAAAGGTTCAAGTGTTTCGGTATCTTCGTTAACATGATTATTAGTTACGTTGTAGTTATGTCTATTGTGGCTGGAAAAGGAGCCGAAATATTGAAAACTATTGAGGTGCACATCTGGATACGGATTGTTCACTTGTTCTGTACATTGCCTGATAAGAGTTTTGTCATCCCTTCTGCACTTTATCGTGATATCAATAAAGTTATTATTGTCGTTAGACTTCTTGCTGATTTCGATAATATTGGTGTTTTCTGGACAGAAAGATCTATCCGCTTGGCCATGGCAATGTTGAGCTACAAAACGCAATAAAACAAATGCACTTGATTTTAAATACTTATTTTAATTATTTACCTTCAACGTAGATTAATAGAGCACAAATTGTAGAAATCAGTAACGCCGCCTTCATTTTGTTAAAACTCAATACTTGCTGTCTTGATAAACAAATACAAAATACAACGAATGCACTTAGAAAACTTGCAATTTGTCAATTATTTCGCTTTATATAATGCATGCGCATTTCGCGATAAAACAGCAAAAAAGTAAAAAGGTTATCACTTATCGGCAATAGCGTTTCGATTTATGGCATTTCTACGAATATGCGAATTAACAAATCCCATCAAAACAAATTTATGTTGCTTTTACGAAAGAAAGTATAATTAAATTCATATCCTTTGTAATAACCTTATATATTTCCAACTTCAGATTGACATCAGTGAAAAGTCAAACTAAATGAACATTTATTGATTATTCCCATTTTGAAGTAGAAAATGTATCTATTTATTTGTGATTCGTTTAAAATATGTAATCAAAATATTATCATTATTTTCAAACTTGTTTACTTCCTGAAAGTGCGCGGAATATTTCATGTTCATAATCATAACGTATTTTGTCGCAATTGCCGCTTTAATAATCCTTTGCATTAAAATTCAACATCACACAGAATGACTAGAATTCTGTATTTGTGCATCTTTTGTCTTTTAAGGTTGCTTAATACAGCATAATTCATTGTTTTGTTCGGCGTGGTTCAACTTTGACAGAAAGCGGAGAAGACGAAAACTTACCATTATTAAGTTCAAATTTCCATCATCACAGGGCCGTGGCGGGCCGCATTCAGCGCCCTAGTTTTTTTAGTCAATTTTTAATATTAAAGAAACTTTGAAACATTTCAAAACAATTTTCTTTAACACAAACTTGATGTTTTGAGTGCTTTGTGTATTTTATTGTTAACCGAAACTAAGTGGATCTTAGTGGATCTCAACGAATTAAGGTCCCCTGAACCCAGCCTTTGTAATGATGTCCGTGTGTACGTACGTACGTATCCTTATTTTTTCTTCATAAATCTAAAACAAATTGACTTTTTCGGCGCCTTTGCAGAGTTGCACACCCGCTTACGGCGGCCCTGCATCATCAGGAGAGTCTATCAATCTAAAGAACCCTTTTCATTATCCTTACAAACTGCAACCAGAATAGATTTCCGGTACATTTAACACTTATATTTTTGCTAATTGTTCGTTGTTAATTTAACATATGAAAATATTAGTTTCATTAAAAGGCTCAGTTTAGAACAGATCGTAGAAATTTATTAAAATTAAATTTAGTCAATTTTTTTTCTAATTTTGTCTAATATTACTGACCCTGACTAATTCCGAAGACATCATGTTCAAGGCTCTTATAAACATCATTTAATTAATATACCTACGCATTACAACATGCGTCAACATGCGACCCAATCACCCAATATTCAAGATTTTTAATATTAAGATTAAACGACAAATTGCTTTGCAAAGAAAGGTCTTCGTTTTCGTGTTTGATGCTTATTATCACACTACCAGCGGAGAAGGCGAACCAGCATAACCGAGATCACTGCGACAACAGGTTACTCTTGAATTTGTTTTTAGTTTAATATCAGTCGCCCTTGATACTTTTGTTCAAGATTTGTGCTTTGCACTTTGGACTATTCCTAGTGCGTGCGTTATAATGTTAAAGTAAGTGTAAATTACAACGTCAACTTCCGCATTTTGTAAACTTGGCATTCAATATTTAGCCTAATAGACATTTTAATTTTTAATAAATAAATCATGCCTTGGTCATCTAACATCTTTTATTAACATTCAACGAAACTGTACATTTCAAGTAGATTTTGTCTTGATTTGCATCGAAATAAGTTGTAATCTTCATAATACCATTTTCCTACATACGCGGGAAAAGACAGTCATCACTCATCACACACGCCAACTGAGGCGGTAAGTTTAGGTACACATGGTCAACTCGTATCACGGGCTGAGCAGTCGATCTAACGGCCTGATCACTCATTCGATTTTCATTGTTGATTGTGATTCGAATCTTTCCGAGGAAATAGTACTTTCCACATGTATTACTCATAGTGCGACGTACTTTATTGAATAATGAAGATAAAAATTTTAAATTTAAATTTAGTTATAAATTAATTCAAACTACGAAAAATCATGGATAGCCATGAATGTTGCTATAATACACTGAATACATTTTATTTTGACTTTTGAGTAATTCTGATTTTTTTTTAATTAAAATAATTCATTCAAAATCAATAAAATCTTGAATTGTTGTTACGCAACTTTCATGGCTATCCATGATTTTTTGTAGTTGAATTCTTAATTAAATTTAAAATTGAAAAATGTTATAATTAAATCTAAAAGTGACGTGTCACGTGAGTGTGTCAAAGTTTGCGCCAACTTTCCGAGTTTTTCATGTTTATACTAGTTTATACTTATTGATGAAAGTTATGCTGGTTAAAATAAACGGATAAACTTAAAAATATAGTGATGTGAATTGAACTAGTAGTGTAGCCCTGCTACACAATACTTTCTGATTTTTCTTAGAACTCCAACGAGTTGTGTTCGTGTTTCGTTGCAGCAGTTGCTGCGTGAGGTCGAGAAAACGGAAATTCGAATTTTCAACATTAAAAATGCATTTTAGAAAAAAGATGAGAAGGACATTATTTGTTCAGAATTTAATTCTCTATAAGAATGTTTTTATATCTTTTTCCTGAAATCTTCCTACTTTTTGAGTTATTTGAATTTTAAATTTTCCATATGATTTTTGAGGTTATAGTTATTATTCGATCTGGCCCAAAATCTAATCAGTTCTATTCCCAATGAGTATCTACCTCCTGTACAAATTTCAGCTCGATCGGATAATTGGTTTAGGCGCAATCGTGCTAACAAAATTAGCGTTACATACATACACACACACGCACGGACATTTTGTAAAACCCACTTTTTCGGACTCAGGGAACCTTAATTAGTGGGAATCCGTCAAAATCTTGATTTCGAAAATCTGCACGATTACATACCTTTCTTCTCTATGATCAGAAAGTAAAAAGTGGAATGCAATAATGCAGCACTTAAGTGTTTTTCTCTCTTGACGGCAAAAAATGCGAAATATTTACTCAGCGAAGATCCAAAAGGGGATGTATTCAATGCGAATGGACGCAGAACGTAATGAAATGTTGAATCTTGAGCTAATATGCGTTGAGCGTTGGCAAGTTAGGGTATGATCTATCACTATAGCCAGTAAAGCATGCAAGTACATACATACAACAACCACTTGACAAGCGCATACAAAAAATGCTAGCTGATCCTCCGATATTGAATTTTCAAGAATCAATTCAAGTTTCATACAGAATGTGTAAAATTTAAAATTAAAAGCAAGTACAAACTTTAAAAAGAACCAAAAACCATGGACATTTAATTTTCCATTTAAATCCTCTTTTTCGTCTATGTATGTATGTACTGCTTATAAATATAAATGCTAATTGAAGAAAGGATTCAACTATTGCTGTTGCAGTCCACAAGTAAAAACTAAAAGTTCATAACATGTATTTGATTATTTGAAAGTCGGTCGATCTCGATTCAAGAGGCAGCAACTTCAGAGAGAAGCACAGCGTGAACTGTTTTCGTTGGTGCGACGATGCGTTATCAAGTATGCTAATAATGTCTACCTATGTGGTATTTTCTATTATCTGCATAGAATGGCATTGCTATTGAATAGGAATTGCTGCGTGACTGAAAACATTGAACCATGTGCAATGTGCAAGTACAACTCAACACTCAGTGATGGTCGGATGATCAACTATACCAATTCTGTTTATGCCCATGATGGTTTGCTCATAATATTCGAGGAAATGTCTCTGATATTTTTTATTTGGGTAATTGATAATTGAACAATAATGTCACGAGCGCATCTGTCTGCCTATTGCCTCATTGCTCAATATTGAACTCTTCAAAGCATCGGCAAAATTTTGATTTGATTTTCCCATCAACTCATCAGCGTAATAGTCAATTCTCGTTATTCATTCGTTAATAAATATATCAATGTGAAAAAAGCGCATATGAGTTCTATGAATTGATAAGGATACAACATTAATCCTCGCCACGCGTACAATGTGAGGTAGGCTATCGCACCTCAGTTATCAGCCAAATACTTTGATCTCCTTTCTACCTGCTGAGCTGAGCACCACGTGCATTGATCCTACAGGCCATCAGGGTGTGCTCACATGCATTCGTACTTGTTCAAGGATTAAGCCTGTCAGTCTAGTGTCTAGCAAAAGCTCCATTCCCACCCTATCAATATTTATATACATGTTGAGTTTTATCCAGGTTTTATCTGACTTTAAAGAGTCATAAGTGATACAAGCTAAAGCAACGCGTTGATTTGCATCATTCCCACGACAACTCAACAACGACAAGTTTTACAAGCACGAGATTTGCAACATTTTAGATTGATAACATCCAGCTATCCGATAATGCAATTGATGTTTTGATCCCATGATCCTAATCAAACACTCATCGTCAAACTCGATAAAGCTACAACAAAAAAAGTACAGAACTTATTTTTATGTTTAATTAAGTCCTGTCATTAATCAGATACACTTGGTGCCTATTCCTAGTGCCTACTGCAGAAAGCAACACTTGTATGCGAAAAACGTCAAGCCCCGACTAAAATTACTCAAACTCACTGCGCGAAATGCGAAAATATTTCGGCAAAGGTTGAAAAGGGAAAGAACGAAAGAATTATTTGTAATTTACTAAAACAGATTGAAAAATTATATGGTAGGAGGGTTAAGCACGAGGAGCACGGATTAGGGTCCGCGCATTTGGGGCAAATTGTGCATTGGTTACGTTCACTGCGTATACAGTACAGAGACATTATACACATTACTCTTGTTTTCGACTTGGCTTGGCGCTGGGCTGCTGGGGCTGATATTGTAATGATGATGTCTGGGGGTAAACAAGGTGCAGCTGCATCGCTTTAGTCACGGACCCGCCGTACAAGGTGGATGTTTTCAATGCTCGGTGACAAATTTGACGCCGGCAAATTCCCGATTTGTTGCAGAACTAATCTAATCAACAAGCCCCATAGAGCGCAAAGTGCATTCGAAAAGAAGATAAGCGGAACAAAGCGTAATCACCTGTTCTTTATAAACTTTTCACCTATAGATAAACACGCTCTAAACTAATAGCTAAACATCATATAAAGCAGGATGATTCAGGACAGGACGAAAGTGTCATCAGTGACGGTCATTGATTTGTTTAAATTAAATCTTTGATTTTGTATGCTTTCCATGTCTGCAAAATACAGAAGGATAATCCTTTTATCTTATCCTGTCTAGTTGAGTATGGACGTTGGTCCAGACTCAGACTATATAGGAACGTCTGGAACTCGGCATTCGGCACCTGATGGTGTGAACTGAACAGTTATGCTGCGCTGAGTTTCCAACATTGCTGAGAATGTCGGCGCGGCAGTGGCAGTGACTCGACGCAGGTGTTGGCAGACAATGCAAAACGACCACCCGCCCCCGCCAACGCTAGTATATAGTCCCAGCAGCCCGGCGCCTTCACCTCCAAGTAACCTCCATTTCCACAAGGCTTGCATTGACCGCAAACACTTGTAACTTGTAGCAAACCCAAATCTATAGACCAAAACTACGAATTGTATTGTCTCATCCGAGAGTGAAAGTTCGATTACATCTTTCTACCGTTAATGCAGAATTTATTGATAGTCGCTTATTATTTATTTAAGTGAGAAGATAAAAATAAGAACATTTTTCTTGATGAGTTTGATCGCGATCGGTGCTTTGATCCCCGGTTATAAAACAAAACTCGATTTTTGTTATCGACTGGTGTCAATCTGCATCAAGGCGCAGAAGCAGCACATTGTGATAAAGCAAAAAGGGACGATAAAATGCCGCCCCAATCTCGTTGGAGGCGCACGCATTTGCCCCACTTCGTCGCAGAGCAATTTGGTCCTAAACGTGCTGAGCATTAGAGGCTGGTGGCAAGCGTCGCGACGCTTGAACGCACACCAAGGCATGCAGTAGCGGTGTATCAGTCGATTTCGGGAGGGTGGGGCGTCATCGCCTCTATCTCGTCTTCAACCCCTCGCGACCTGATCCCGGCATGTCACCGAGACGTCGTCGAATCTATGATGCTCTATAGCTAAAGAATCGTCGACACGGGAGTGACGTGACTGTGTCAAAGTTTGCGCCAACTTTCCGACTTTTTCCGCGGTTCTAAAAGAAACAGAAGAGAAAAAAGATAAATGGAAATATTGTGAAATAAAACGCCGCATCAAACGCAGCATTCAGCGAAAAGTGAAAGTGACAAGTGGAGTTCTATTGGCCGTTTTGTTTTGTTTCAAAGTGCGCTCAACATGTTGGAATTTTATCCGAATTTGCAATTGAACCACGTCATGATCCCGGAAAATAATGTACAAAGCGATTGCAACGGACGAACAGGTACAAGCATTTAATTTTTTTTTAACTTTACCAAATCCATTTTATTCCCTTATCCTTTTTCAATTGTTGAACAGACGAACTTGAACTTATGTTATTATGCCAGCATATTTACATAAAAGGATCACTTCAATTCATTGTTTACACAAGCCGCAAATGGGCGCAAATTGAAACATCCACAATGCTAAGTGCGCTAGCACAGGATACTGAAGTGAAAGCTGAAAGGATTCACGCTTCAAATGATGCTCAATCGACTTTGCACCTCTCCCTCAACTTTCGTAGCGTAACATTACAAGACACTAATGCGTTTCAAGTCGATTATTCCTTATTAATATGCGAAAATCCGAGTGAAACCGAAACGTTTTCCGTGTTTCCTGTAGCGTATCCTTCCCGATACTAAATACACTTCATGCATCATGAATAAAGCTTTCTGTAGCATCGCAGCATCCGTCGGATCCTTCCAGGACCAATCTTAAAAGCTCCCAAATCAAAAATTGCCATTAAATCATGTTTTTTTGGGAAATGTTTGTGAAAATGTTTGTTTGTTTGTTTGGCTTGCAGATGGTACTTTAATAAAATGCGAGAAAACTTATGAAATGTGCGAAGGATGTGGGCAGAAAATACACGATCGGTACCTGATGCGAGTCGGTGAGGCAAGTTGGCACGAACATTGCTTGGCTTGCAGTATTTGCGGCGTCCTGTTAAATCATTCCTGCTACACGAGGAATACGAAATTATATTGCAAAGCCGACTATGACAGGTACGATTTTTGAGCGCTTTAAATTTCCCCATGAAATGATCGCAAATGAAATGATGATTGTGCGTACGTGTTGATGCGCTGCGCGGCGTGGCTTTTGTATCGCAAAGAATTGAAAAGAGTCATCCAAGCAAATCCAATAAAAACGCCTTGGAACTTTCAGCAGCTTACAGGATTCAAGCTTTCATAAATATCAACAGTATTTTTTCCTAAGAATAGCGACTTGCGACAATTCAATTTTGTGCGATTTTCTACTTTCATTTCCGCATTGAATCATTGAAATTTATTTCTGCCGACGTCGTTTTGCCGATCTGGTTTTCCCTATATAATATTTCATCGCGTATTTTTATAGAATATTTGGGGTGAAATGCACACGTTGCGGCGACAGGCTGTTACCACAAGAAATGGTGATGCGTGCACAACAGCACGTCTACCATTTGCCCTGCTTCGTGTGCGTCGTTTGCTGCCAGCCGTTGCAGAAAGGCGAGCAATTCGTCCTGCGTGCCGGCCAACTGTTCTGCCGCCAAGACTTCGAGAAAGAAATGTATTTGATGCAGCAAACGGCAGGCTCGGTGTCCGGCGACGACGACCTCCTCGATGAAAACACGCGCCCGCGGGATGGTCGCCGGGGACCCAAACGACCCCGCACGATACTCACATCCGCGCAGCGCCGACAATTCAAAGCGTCCTTCGAAGTGAGTCCGAAGCCATGCCGCAAAGTGCGGGAGGCACTCGCCAAAGACACGGGGCTCAGCGTGCGCGTCGTGCAAGTATGGTTTCAGAATCAACGCGCCAAGATGAAGAAGATTCAGCGCAAGGCGAAGCAGGATGATGGCAAGTCAAACAGCAGTGATAAGGATAAAGGTGATGAGTGTGATATTAAACGGGAGGCGACGCCGGACAGTGAACATGGCCATGGGCATTTTGGTTTAGGCTTGGGCAGTTTGAGCGAGCATTTTGCATCGGCGATCAGCAGCCAGCCTCTAAACCCTAACATGCCATACTCACCGGACGGTGAGTCCCTAAAGACCCATAAAACAAAAAGAAGCCTAAACTTCGTATATCAATAATTTTGTTTTTCTTCGGTTTCAGACACGTATCCGGCGCATTCAGGGGAAAGTTTCTGCAGTTCAGATATTTCTTTGGATGACAGTACGAACTTCGATCATTTAGATGAAGCCACCTCCGATACGATGTCCTTACAGAATCTAGAACTGCAATCTGGCGTGCAACATCCACATGACGGTATCGCCGGTGGCGGCGGCATCGTCAATCCCATTGATAAACTCTACCTCATGCAGAATTCTTATTTTAATACCGAGCAATAATGTTAACCGAAATTGGACGCATTTTGAAATCCAGGACGAAGGCAAAGCATTGCGTTGTGGGTTGCCTATACTTTAATTCAATTTTATCAAAAGAAACAAGTTTTTATCTTTTAAGTTTTTTTCATGAAAAATCTAGTCATTGATCAATCAAATCAGTATGTAAATAAATTATGTCTAGTCATGTAAATATGCAAAATTAATCCATAAGAAATTCATTTAAACTTTAAATATTTGAAAGTAAAAATTAATTGTGATCTATTAAAAGCATTTATAAGCCAAAGCAAATATAATTAAAATTTTATGAATGTAAATAAAGAAATAAATAATAATATAGGAATATAATATTTGTATTTTAAATTAAACTATTGAAAACTATCTCAAATATTTTAATTATTCTTGTTTAGAACTTAGAAAAATGTCATAAACTACAAAAAAGTTTATGTTACAAAACTTATTACTCCTTATACAAAAAATTAAATGTATTAGCTTATTTTATTCCGTTTTTCTTAAAATGAGTGATTAACGTGTTGGAACAGTGCTTTCCTTCCTAGCTGCATCTTGCAAGAGTTGTGTATCCACTTCATCAGCTGGTAACTGAACGTATCTCACCACTGAACCTCTGATAAAGCAATTCTTGACTGATAACTGTAAGTACAACAAATAAATGAGAAAAAAAAGTAATTAAAGCAAATCAAAATAATAAATGTGCTTACCATGTGGGGACATTTCTCTGTATCAGTAACATTGATGTCAGTTAGCTTAATATTTAAGTATTGATCAACAGAATGCAGCGTTCCACATATACTGCAACAGAAATAAAATTTCATTTTCAGGTAAAAACAGGAATATTTTAGCGATTAGCTTACCTTAGATCATTCTTAAGCTCTACAACAACGTCTTTGCCGACTAGGGACTTAAAAAACGAGTAAAACAGCTAAAATTGCAAACGATTTATGAGTGGCATTGATATAAGTGCTTTTTCTTACCATTGTAGCTGTTAAAAACTCTCGCGGAAAACTTGAAAAACTGCCGGAAAACGTTTTGATTGAGGTTAGGTTAAAAATTGACATTGACTGACCTAAACATCTGATTTTGACAGATTGTTTGACATTTGCAAGCGCTTGGTGATTTCGATTGGTATTGGTTGGTTAATATTGTTATGACTTCACCTTGGACTTCACAACGTTATCTAGCGTTATCTCAAAAATACCAAACAAAATTAAACAAGACGTGTAGACCCGCTACACATTACTTTCTGATCTTTATTAGAGTTATAACAATGGTTATAACGCGTTGTGCATGTTTCGTTGCAGCAGTTGCTGCGTGCGGTCTAGAAAACGAAAATTCGAGGTTTCAACAGGAAATATGCATTTTAGAGTAAAAATTAAAAGGGCATAATTTGTTCAGAATTTAATTCTCTAAAAGAATGTTCTTACATATTTTTTCAGAAAACTTCCTAGTTTTTGA
>JARJDT010020445.1:0-17765 GCA_030264655.1 Leptusa sp. GC000079
ATTCCACTTACGGATTCTGATTTACAACAGACGCTTTCTGAAATTCTTATGGAATATCTGAAATTCATTTGACCCATTCTGAATTACAATTTACGGCTTAGAATTACAACTGGAAAAGGTGTAGGATCAACGTCAAAGACATACCTGATGATCGAATGCGTCGCCATGACAAAGTCAGTATCCGTCGACGAAGGCGGATTCGGTTTGAACAGTTTCGATTTAGTTTGCACTTGCACGTACTTGTCTTGTCCGGCGCGCAGCCGATAGATCGTACTGGTCGCCTGGCCCGCACTCAGAGTGTCGTTCAGATGTTGCACTAGCTTGTTAAGGTCCTGCGGCGCACAAATGTCATGAAGCACACTGCCAACGAGGTCCTTGTTTAGGAACTGCGTGTATTGTACGGAGATGCTCGACACGTCGATGCCGATAATCTTGCCGTTCGTGTCGAGCTTGGTGGTGAACTGTTCAATCATCGACGAATTGAGCACTTTGTCGCGGTAGGTGATGCGACTCGCGACGCACAAGAGTCGCGGCCCGCTCTCCGTGGGGTCGTCGTCGAGGTGCCGACGCGGTAACTGCGTGCTGGAGATGTGCATCCCCTCGTACTGGCTGACGCGCTGCTGCTTCTCCTCGATCGACTCGTCCAGCTCGTCCGACTTCACCAGGAAGCGCAGGCTGAACGAGCGCGACTTGTTGGCGCCGCTGCCGGCCTGGGTTGGATCGCCGCCGGTCCACGCCGCTATCGACATCGGCAGCAGAGCGCTGAAGCGGGCGTGATCGCCGTGATGGATAAAGTTGTAGATGCTCTTGCCGTAGACCTCATCTCGCGTAAACTTAATGTAGGTGACGACGTTGTCGGTGACGTGCTCCACTTTGCCCTCGGCGTTCACCACGAAGAGGAAGCCTTCGAGCGCCTCCAGCAGAAGGGGGCCGTAGATCTCGTTCGAGATGACCGTCGGCTTCGACGAGGACACCTCGCCTTGCTGCACCGGGTCGCTGGAGTGCGACGCGTGCTCGCGCTGCTTGATGCTGCGTATCTGATTGACGGTTTCTTGTAGGATTGCGCACTTGTCAGGCTTCACTGATATCGAGCTCATGTCCGAAAAGTTTGCGGAGATCAGCTCGGCCAACTCCTCTATGTAGATGTTCTCCTGCTCCCTGCGCCTCTTCTCATTCTGGCATTTGTTTCTGCAACGACAGTTTGATTTTCTTTCATTGTCGTAAATGCAACAAACCGCATTCTGGCATTGCTTGGCTAATATGTAAGCAGCAAGTTTGGTTGGCCGATAAGATAACAACTTTCAAGAAAAACAAGTTGCTTCGGAAAAATAGTTACTTACTTGCATTAAACATGTAATAATAGATTGCCCTTTGGGCGCAAAGTGACGCTAAACTATTCATTTGCAGTAGATATCCACAAACAGTGTTTATTTCCTTTGCAACATCAAAACCAACAAGGAAAATTTAATGTGCCATTAAACAAATGCCAACACTCCAAAAGTTATTTTCATTCCAGAATAAACTATTAAATCTAAATCACGAGCTCCATCTAATTTAAGGCTGGAGACTTCAATGCTTGGCAATAATCAAACTGTTATGTTCTCTAAGTGACTATAGTTAGTGTTTGAAATTTACTCAAAATCAGGGGCGTAACACGAATTTTTTTATTTTATTAGTTCAAAATGAAACAATTGAAATAAAAGTATACGAACCCAAAGTGGAAAGTGGTAAGTTTGCACGAGAACAAGGAAGAAACTTGAAAACTTCAACAGGGTCACAAGTGTACTCGTACACCTAGTCTAGTGCGATAGCAAGTGCAAAGAATAGCGGAATAACTGAATAGAAATTGTTCTAACACTGCTTATACCCTGGCAATGAAGGCTTGCTTTGTGCGTTTTTTGTGATTCGCGTCGAGTTTTTTCTAGCCGATGACGATCGTGTCACTAGAATTGTAAGGCAAAGCCTAGCAAAAGCATCGTCAGCAAAATGCAGACATAATAAGCAATAGGTGACGACATTTGAAACAACTAGTGAACGTAATCATCTTTCCATGGTCAGCAGTTTTTGCGCCTTTCTTTGCGACATGGCGTAAACAGACGTTACACTTGTTAATGATATCATGTGCCTGCTTCATCCTCATCAAGTGATGATTAGCTGCATGTATAACTACATTTCAAGTTGAAATCTATCTTTTAGACCTCATCTATGAGTGTACAGTTATTACTCAAGTCGTTAAAGAACAATTTTAATTTTTATTGCCGAGAAAGAAGGCAAGGCAACGTGAAATGATTCAACTTAAATTTTACTTTCATTGCTAGCTGTATAGACCGCTGAAGAGTGTTATAAATGAGGAGTGAAAGTGAAAACTCGGTTTGATCCTTTGATTAAACTACTTACATTTGCGCCTGCGGTTTCGTGTCGGATTTTTTACGTTTTTTGGTAACACCGGCGGTGAGGGCACTACTCATCTTGGCCCAGACCGGCTCTTGGAGGTCACACGGGCCGAGGCTGTAACAAAAAATATTTCTCATTATCTATCATGTTTCCTTGCACAATTAATCTTAATATTACAAAAATTCAAATGTTATAATTTACTCTAGGCAACACATATTGCATTCTACATTGCAGCTCACTACAGTTTTATTATATTCCAATGAGAATCACAGTCTATTACTATCTGATAATGCGTATACTATACCTATGAGAAGAAAGGTAATCGTTACGAATTACGGTCCCCTAAATCCGAAAAAGTGGGTTTTGCAATGATGTCCGTGTCTATGTATGTATGTCCGTCCGTAACGCTTATTTTCTTAGCTCTATAGTTGGTAGGTTGATAGGGTAGGTGAGAGCTTGTTAAAGTTGAAGTACTACCAACAATTTGTTATTGGCTTAATTACTCCAAATCACCACAAAAAAATATAACTGTCATCAAATTTGACATTAAATTCAAAATGGCGGAGAAATATATCATTTTCTATTTAAAATTGGCAAATCTACCCTTGTTCGATTTGGTTCCAATTTTTACCATCGATTTTAGGGAGCCTAGTAACTCTGAATACAACATGTGAGCTCGATTCCGCCAATTTAAATTTGACATGAAACTAAACTACCCTTATTTATCATCCAATTGAGATGAAAATCTGGGAATCGTATTCTAAAACCTAAATCAGGTTGACTTCCTCTGGATAGCATTTGAAATATACTTTTGTATACTTTATATACTTTTAAAATATTGTAAAAATCAAAATGGTTCGATCTGGCCTTCTTAGGGCATCAGAATACAACTGTAAAAAATTTAACCTGATCGGATAATAAACAAGGGTACTTTACTCTTATGTCAAATTCAAAACGACGGAATCGAGCTGAAATTTGGTCGAAATGAACCATAAACGAGGGTAGTTTTGCCCATTCTAAAAACAAGATGTCCGATTTCTCCGCCATTTTGAACTAATCTTGTTAAAGGTATATGTTTTGCAAGCAATTTGTGATCATTAAAGTAATGAAAAATTTTCTGAAGCATTTTGCACCACCCCAACAAGCCTAATATAAAGCAGATTGTGATTCTAATTGGAATATACGCAAAATGCCCATGTTGATGAATAATGATAACAGTGGCTGTAAAGTTAACTTTAATACGTTATTAATTTTAAAAATGTAATAAAAACTTTATACGGAAGAACAATTAATTTTTATTTGTTTTGAGTAACAAACTAATTTAATGAGCAAAAACGGTTTGTTTACAAAGCAAAAACACCGGCAGCAACAAATCGCAAGTCCCTTTCCAACAACTCATCACATTAAAGAAAATAGAATTGAAAATGAGAAAAGCTTTGCCGGTAAGTGACATAAACGAAATGGTGCACTTGAAATTATACTCTTGGAGTGATAATATACAAGGTGCTCATAATTTTCGAAATTGTGAAAAATTAATTTCGATTTGCTGCGGTGCTGTAATAAATTGGCGGTTTTGGGAGCAACGTGCAAGTTGACAAAGTACGTCTGCGAATGTAACAACCAGCAGGAATAATAAGCCGCGGAGCAAGCGACAGTGAAAATATCCAGCAGGAGGCGCGCAATCAATACTTTTCGGATTTAGGCGTCGCGACGTCGGCACGCAACAGGCTTCCAGCACACGCGTGCGCCGCGGCGTCGCGCTATTGCGTAGGTTGCACGACGACGACGACGCCGGCGTTCTCGTTCCTTTCTTCATGGCAACTGCGTTGCCCATCGGCTGGCGCTGCCGGTCGCGCCGTTTTTGCCTTGATGCAGGCTTCATCTCAGCCTCAACACCAAGGCGACTACAGGGCCGAGCGGGATTGTTGGGATAGGTCGTGGCGTCACGGCCCTCCAACTACGCAGTTTCATAAACTTCTCGCCAGACTATTGAACTTTAAACTTTTTCGGGCGACAATCAATTCTCCTATTCCTGTTGTTGTTGACTTGGTGTCATTAGTGTGATCACAAACCTATGGCGACGACGTGTCTTAGATAATGACATTTCGTGGTTTTTAACAGCGATTAAAACAAAATCTACTTCCACTTTTCGGTGCGGACTATCAACCGAAACAAAGCGCTCCGAAAATTACCCAAAAATGACAAGTACACTTATATCTTGACTAACCTTCCAACAGTGAATTCGCTTTCGTAAGAACTAACAACTTTATGTCTTAAGTATATCTCTCGTCTTGCGTCTTTGTTTGGCGCTCGTTAATAACTAATTATTAACCGACATTAATTAATGTTCGTCTAACATCGCCGACTGCCGAACAACAAAAAGTACTCGAACATGTTTTTTTTTTCAAATAAAAATTTATTAACTTTATACTTAAAATTGAAAGCCATAACCGATAAAATTCCTAAAAAGTTTAAGCTGACAAATATTTTTAGTTGCAATTTAAAATACATAAAAAACAAGATAAAATTAGTTGTTTCCTAAATAGATTATTGTGCGACTATTACGTCGTCGTCTGAGCTATGACGTCTTCGGCGAAGAAGTCTCGGAATGGCTAAATTTTAGTCAGGCAGCGCTAAACTCAAAGAGAACGAAAAAAGCATCAGCGCAAAGTATTTTGAGCAAGGCAAAAGAAGCAGTACGCGAAGCGAACCGCGGTCTCCTCATGGCCGTAACATACATATTATAACTCGTCTAACAACTTTTCTGTTTGCTGTGCTGATGCACCAAGGCAGCGATTTTTCTTTGGCTTGCTTGCTGCCTTCGTTTTGAATTATTAAAAACCCAACTTGAATCAATCCATACAACACTTAGTATATCGTACAAAACACTAGGACTAGATAAGCTAAGCGACACACCGAAATGGGAAAACAATGAAGAAAGAATTCATGTCAGAATTATTATCTCATCATAAATTACAAAACCACAACAGAAAAGCAATTTTTATTAAAAAAATTGCTTGTTTTTGTTTTTGCATAAATATATGAAAAGGATCATGTATCATACATAAGTGTAGTTGTGGGCACTTAATTAGAGAATTAATTAATAGAAAAACCAAGAAACACCTAGTAAGGAGCGCGCTCTTTGATAGACTTCCGGTGAATTTTAAATGAACTTAAATTGGGACTTAATTACAACATCACTACGAATACTCACTAATCAGAACTAGTCTACATCACTGAGTATAGAGGCAAAGAACGAAGGCGTCATAAAAATCGCGAAATAGCAAGTTGTTTTTCATAACACCAAAAATAAGTAATTAAAAGAAGTAAATTGCAGAGAAACCGGAGACAATTAGTGACGAAACATAAAGCGCAAACGTCCCTCAACGAAATTGAAATTCTAAGCTTTAAGCAAGAATAAATTCTGCATATGAATAGTAGAAAGAAGTTGTTCCCTTCTATTTTTGTTGAATGCTTCGCTTTAATCTTTTTAATGTCTTATTCGTTTTTTGATTTCTTCCCCTTATACATCTCTTTAATGTAGCGTACTCCTTACAAGTTGGTTACCATATGTGGTCGTCGCCATTCTTCGCTTCTTGCGGCGCAGCTTCCGAGCAAACTGTTCTTCGCGTTAGCCGAACAACCCCTGAACGAGTTTCAAATAGCAAAGATCCCTAATAGAATATTACAATTTTTTAAAATACGGAAGAGAAAAATAGACAAATACGTCACATTTGTTTTCTTCGGCTTATAACGAACGGTTCTAGCAGTGTCCAGTGGCGTATCAAGGAATTTATAAAAGAAGAGCTGATTTTTAAAATATGTGTCTTACAAGTCATATGTTGGGTAAGTACGCCACTGGCAGCGTCTCAAATGACACTGTTCCCATTGTGCATCGTGCTAGTGCATTAATGCCACACATGCTACACACACATTTCATCTTCGGTTTCTTATCAATGGACTAATGGAAAGAAGAAGAATGCGTCGTATTATTAAAAGTTCATTTCAAATGCGCAATATTTAAAAAGTTTCATAAATAACTGCTTAGTGCAATAAAAGTAGATTTAATGTTATTTCAGGTGGTTTTAATGCGCCTTCTTCGTATGTTATAAAAGAAATCAAAAGCTCTTTATGCTTTTTATAAATTGTAATACTTTATTGGCCTTTGTTACAACTAACTATATTCAATATTCTTCGCTCATAATATAATTGGCATTGAAAACATTTCGTAGCGATGCCGAATCGAGCAAGCGAATTCGCGTTCGTGTTATTGAATCGTAATAAAAGATGATGTCATCTTGTACATTTAAATTCAACTATTGATTGTAAATAAACAAACTTCTCTTTGAAATATTCGCAAACTTCAATTGTAGAATTGTATGCCGTGCATATTTATAATTTTCGAGTTGTCAGTGCATCAAAACCGCTTAATTATAGAGCTCCATCGAGTTTGCCACACGCAGACCAGCTAGTAATCAACGAAATGAAACGAAAATGAAACAAGAAAAAAGGTAGTTTCGAAACGTTGCACAATGTCAATGTGGGAAATGCTCGCTGCTATACAGCAATCAGTGGCATAATAATGAAATAAATGTTATAATCAGTGAATTGAGTGAATCATTCACAAGAATAAATTATTTCCACAAGCGAAACAAAAAAAGAATTAAAAAATTATGCGTTTCCGTCATCGGCTTTACTTTTAAACGCAATTTAGGTAAGTTTCTTTGAAGTTTATATTTTAATTAATACAAGTTGAAAATTAACATTCAAAACTACCTACTTCCACATATAAATATTTTACATCGTTTTACGTAATATTCGCACAGTAAAAATTCAAATTTTATTTCATTGATGTAACGGTTTCGTAAATTAATCCCCAAAAGTGGTTTTGACTTTGGCTTCGACTTCGCACAAAAACGCAAAGATAACGAATAACGATTATCACCGAGTAGAGTGAGTCCTTCTAATGAAGGTTTTAAATTATTTCTAATATTTATTTTCAAATAAATAAACAATCAGATGTCCCAGTTCCATATCAGCAATTAAGCCTTTTTAAAATTCATTTCTCATTAATTAATATCTTCAATATTCATTTTTATGAATTAACTTCATGCAACAATAAAAAAGAAATCAATAAATGTCTACAACTAACATGGTAATGACACTTTTCCATTTAAAATTAAAAATATTACTATGTATTAAAACATTTGTTTTGATTTGCTTGGGATGTTTTGGCGCTTGTTGCTTGATCAATGACATTTGGCGATTTCTGCGCATCGTGAATTTGTCGTCATCATCGTCGCATGCAAGTTTTTTGGCAAGCATATAGATTCTAATTTCCACTCAAGCTACAACGAGAATTTAATCGCATTCAAATAAATAAATGATTCAATGCACACAATACGTAAATTAGCCAAATAACAGGATAACTTGAGGATAACTGAATAAGCAATGGAAAACATGGCTATCATAAAAGTGCGTGCTATTTTCGCATTTTTGCGATATATACCCACGCAAAGTCCTTGCGCTCAATTTTTTGCACAAATGTACAATTTTCGGTGTCACAGGACATAAAATTGTTATGCGTGGTTTAACGAGATTACAATGCTGCAAACTTAATCAAAACAAACAAACATGTACGAAGATGGTTTCACGGTTTGGAAAAGTCGTCTTTACCGTGAATAGAGATCCGGAAAAGTTTCTCCTTCATCGCACAATTGCGGCACGTTGTAATACACCGAAGTGTGTTCCAACATTATTGTTACGTGTTGTGAGGTTCCAAGTAGATGCTACGATCGCAGGATAATTACGTCCAATCATCAATCAAATATTAACTAGTAGTTTCTATTTTAGCACATTTAATGTAATATTATAATTAGACACACACTTCTTCTCAATAGGCAGATAATTAAAGATCGGTTCGTGGTGTTTAAATAATTTACACACTAATAACACAAGAACGTCAAATAAATAACTAACGAACAACTTCAGAGCAGAGAACACTTTGTTGAGTGAGTGTTGTTTGTTATTCCCTTTTTGTGTTTTATTATAATCCAAATTCAATTGCGCTTTGTGTTCGCGAATCATTTGTATGCTTTGTAATATTTTTTATTTTGCAAAAAGCACTAAACAAGTCGAAATCAATCCAAGATCCAAGTTGAAAGTCGCAATGCAATATCACGTTTGTTTGCACTTTGAAGCCAATGTTTTTTCTTATATGATTTCTTTCAGAATAATATAATTTTCCATTATAATGTTTATCAAAGTTTAATGTGAAGAAAGAACAAAACTTAATATTTATACAATATCACTAAATTTATTTGGTAACAAATGTTGAAACTTTGAAAAAGTTTAGAACACAGAATAAAAGCCGGCACCGCGAAATTATACAACGATTATATTATAGTTTAACAACAACAGGAGAGACTAGTAGAGAATTACGTCGTCGACCGTGTGTTTTTTAGTCATTTGATGTTGCACCATTCGTAATAGTCAGGCTGTAATGGCATTCGTATTCGCAACGCGCCATGCGATGGTAGCTAGGCGGCATAGTCGCACAGTGAGACCGTGAATTTGTAACCCAGAGCGCGCACAGCGGTGCGATTCGGCCAACTCACGTGCTAGCGGAATAAGTTGCGACGCGACACTGGCAGTGAGCGCGCGGTGCTGGCAGCGCTAGGCGCTAAGCTAGCGCAGCAAACGGCAAAAGCGCGGCGGCCGCGGCGTACGGGCAGCGGTAGGCTCATACTCATACCGCTTGCGTTGAGGGCCGACTCGCGGCGGATTCAGCGGCAGCGCGTATGACGCGCGACTCCTAGCTATACCATACCCGAACGCGAATGGGGTTAGTAGGTCGCTGCCGATGACGATGGTCCCCTCTGCCTGTGTTTCACACATGCACATTAGACATTAGATTGTTGGAACTAGCTTAGCAATGAATTCTCGCCATTGCCATGTTTTATCATGCAATGCGTCAAGCGTCAAGCGATGCCATAATCGAGACGCGAGCTCAAACAAGGCACGATTCGCAAATATCTACAAGTGTAGGTGTTCGTGCCTAGGCTATCCGAGGATCTCCATCGCACAAGTGCGTCGCTATAAAATGCATTTTGTACAATTCAATCATTAACAATAACACAACCAACAGAATTTCAATTGTTGCGTATATTTTGGTTAATCGTTGACGAAATGGAAATATTTTTTCGACAAACATGCCAACTGATGCGTGAATTGCCACTTTCAGGTTATGTTTACGATTTTGCAAGTTTAAGAAATTCACCAATAGATGAAGCTACTTTTGTGACTCATGATCCATACGTAACAAATGGCATAAATTTATTGAACGAAAATATGTAACAGTAACCAACATAAAACCAAAGCAGTCGGCTAATAAATAAATGAACCAAGCAGTTACCAAACGGCAAGGAGAAAAAACGCCTTATGTTTCTTTCGTAGCCATTTATGATCAAAAATCTTGTTGAAATGAGTAAACACGCAGCAAACGCGTTGCGGTTGGTGCCAACCTTCGGAAAATACCTCGTCGCATATTCGTAGTAAAATAATTTACGTTCAGTGTCGTTTTTGTGTTTCGCGTACACGACAAGCACGCGCGAATGGGACATTGTCACGTTTAATTGATGCGGGAACAATGTTTTATTGCAGAGACATTGCAGCAATTTATTATTTATTCAAGTTCTCTGTACCAACATTTTATTATTTATTTCATAAAAATTGACATATGCTTTTTTCCGATTTTTAAATACAAACTGCGAGCGAAGCTTGTTAATTAAGTTGTTAAAGATATTTTCTTTACGCCTTGTCAGCATCAGAAACACAATGATCGATATGAAAGTGAAATCCGGCGAAAGAATAATAAAAAATAAATAGCCCAGACGGGACGCACATGATCCGGAAAATTGACGTGTTTACACCGCGGTTTTCCATTTCAATTTCAACACGTTCTCCTCTTCTTAAACAAGTGAATCGCAAACGACTATTAGTTCGTAGATGCACAATGAATACAATTTTTTGATGAAAAACAAATGTTGGTTTTTTTTCGGGGAAAATTGCTTGCGCATCGTCTATGCATTTGTTTGATTTGAGGTTTTTGACTTTTCGAATCGAGGAATTCGCAATCATTACTAATTAAACAGCGCCAATTTCAGAATTAATGATGAATGTGCTCCAACAAATTTGAACATCACTCAAATAAGTTTGTTGATCCGCATTTTGTTTATCATTTATAATGGGCAATGATGACTTTGAAAATGCATCAGGCCTTTTGTATGACGAATAACATTGCTTGAATAAATATAAATATATTTAAGTTGGGAGGCATCACTCAAAAACTCTTAAAGCCGAAAAGAATTACAATCAAAAGTGAATAACTAACCGAAATTCACGTGGATAATTGCGGTATTAATCTAGCAAAAGCAGAATGCTTATCCGATTCGTGGAAATGTCAAAAATTAAACACACTTATTATTGTTTCATTTCTTTTGTGTAACATGTTATGTTGATGGCTTGATGCTTGATGATGCACGCTATGGAATCAACGAACGAGTGAGAAGTGTTGATGTGGGTTCCTTGACGTGGGTAACATGTTTGGTGAAACCGCGCCGAACCAAAATGCATGTCGAAATCATTCGCTTGCTTGGAATTCGTTTGAAGGTTTTTCGCTGGATTTTTACGTTCGATCTACCTAATTTTGTTTTTTATCATGAATCATTAGTGCATTTTATTTTCCCAACATGTTGCAACTGGATTTTTATACTCATAAATCTCATTAAAAACCATTTAAATCAACTCGTCCCGCGAAGCAAACTATTGACATTTCTATAATTCTCAAAATCAATTCGAAAAGGAAACAAAGAAATTCCTGCATTTTTAATTAACTTGCAGAACATCAATATCAATAAATTTCTGTTTCTAAAATTGTCACAGGAATAAGCTCCGTTTACGATTGAAATAGGATTATGTCCTAAGTAAATCTGGCATCACTGCAAACATTGTCTCTGTCTATATTTGTCATAACCTGAAAATATTTTATGAAATTGACAAAATCCCAATCGTGAACGGAGTTAACTTATAGAATTAAATAATATGTAGAAATTTTACTTTCATTTCGACGTTTCTGTTTCATATTTATAGATGTAAATGGTTGTAACGTCATTCGTTCTTGATTAGAATACGCCAAAAAGCGCGACGTGTGGGCCAAGTGTTCCAAATAAAATTTTTGCCAAAAAACCAACTTTGCATTTGAAAACCGGCTAATCTATGTAAAAATGTACTAAATATCGCGCGTTTATTACCGCTATACGAAACGATATTGTATCTGTGTCAAAAACTAAAAAAGTTACCGTATTCTAGTGTTGTTATCAACTACAACTTGCGTTTGCACATAAAGTGTTCGCAATGCCGCTTTTATCAACTAATTTTTGCAAAGGCAGAAGGCTAACAATACCATTATCATCGTGTTCAATGTTTATCGTCCAACTAAACAGTGTTTTCGAGCGCTTTCCGGAAACTCTCTGTATTTGAGCAAACTATTCCAAAGGCAATGTAGACGTGCATTGAATGCGAATCATCGATAAGTATCGTCGCCGCATCGCTGATGGGTTGAATTGTTGCTTGCTGCTTTTGGTTAGCCATTTGCCGTTGCACCAATGCTGCAAGTCAATGGCAGACGGAAAAATACACGCTTGCCGGAAAATACCGTTACATTCGTAGCGTTGTGCGTTGTTTAACTTGATTTCATCGTTTTTACGCGCTTGTTTCGTAGATAGAGAAATAGCAAGCAATTGTATTGGGCTTGGGAATCAAGGCAAGGCGAATGAATAAGTGCGTTTGTGCATTGAAAGTACGTTACTAAGTCACTAGTTGCCTCAACGCAATGCCATAAGCAAAACCAACTAAAGGCTACTGACTGTTATCGCATTGAAATTCAACTTTTCCAACCAACATAAACTCACTTACATTACGAGTGCTTTTGCTTCTGATATTGTTCAAAATTATTAACTTATAAGGATAACGCATTCGTATTTCTAAACGCGATTCACGTTTGAAGAAAGGTAGAGCAGGCCCTGAAAACAATAAATTATGTTGGCAGTACTGATTTCAAACCGCGGCAAAATTTAAATAATTGCCTTTAGGCCAATGACAGGCTGACTTCAAAATGCTGAGTTGGGATACGTTCAGTTTTATAAAACTAGCACGGCCTACATTACCTTTTTTCAAACGTGAATCGTGTTTACAAATATATACCAAGTGTTCTAAACACAATAAAAAGCACGAATACAAATTTTGAAAATTGATTTAACGACTCTGCGGGGATATCAATTAGTCAACAACAATATGTGTCAATCACACTTAAATATTGACAGATAAAGATATTGTTATCAACAAAAAGACTTATTGAAAATCTACTTATATATTTCTTGTTCCCATTCCTCATTAATTAAACAATTAATAAGATACTAGTCTTTATATAAAACTAATTAATATGTATTTCATTGAAATTGTTAATAATTTAAAGGAATAACGTTTAAGCCTTGAAAACAAAGCTAAACTTGAGTAATTTTTAGCAAGTCACCTCACATAAAAAATACGTAACAACTTATTGGTTGTTAATTAAATAAACTTGTTGAAAATTTAATTCCAATATTTTTTAATAATAAATCAATTTAAACAATTTTGAAATTTGAAAATTGCCACAAGTTCAGAGTACGTTTTGTCTTTGTTGGAAGTATTGAAAATATAATTTAATAACAATGGAATTGCAAACGTACCTACATAATGATAATGAGTAAATATTAAAAAGCGCCGATGGCACAATAAATACACAATTCTTGCGGCAATCGACGTCGAATTCAACTTGAAGACAAATTGAAAAGAAGCACTCTGTAATTTATCACAAAACAATTGCTGTTATTTTCAATTTTCATAATCATTTCATTGAATTGCATTGAAACTTCGTTATTAGCTTTATTGATGTGCTTATTACAACTTTTCGCCGATTAAACTTTTTACACACAACAGCATAAAATAATAACATAAACTAAATCAACTAAGTAATTTACTCTTGGACGAGCTCTTGGACTATTAGGTAAATGAAGTTTGTGCATTTTCAACATAACATATGATATGACAGATTGCAATCAATTGATCTTGAAATCGATTGAAACATTTATAGTTTATCCGTATATAAATGAAGTAAAGAAGCATCAATATAAGTAATCCGTTAGTCATTGCAGACGCATCAGACTACTGTACTTGTTCTTGTGCACTGTACAGACATATATATCTTTAATAGTAATAGCAGCCGATAAATGTGTAATGTAAGTAGCCAATAACCAGACGTTCATCGTCTCATCTCATCAATTGACGACGAAGCCACGATGTTTGATATAGAGTTACCTGTTATTTAGTTATATGCCTCGAGAATATCCGCGCAGTGTTTATAACTGCATCAACAACTATACAGGGTGTTTCAAACAGATTGAGTGGAATTGAATTCAAATCTGCCGAATATTCTTAAAACACCCTGTACAAGGTACAACATGCAAGTTGAGTCAACGACAACTCTAATACAAATTCACTTCTAACCATTAACATACTCAATGGCAATGGAATACAAAATGCACCGTTAACTTGGCTAGAAGTAGTGAGCTAGTAGTCGTAGTATTTAGCATTAGAATATTTAGCAATTAAAAACATTCAACGCATTTAAATGAAACGTGATTGATAAAACAAATGCAACAAAGAGATAAAACAAAAATATTTACCGCCTGCCGTTCCAATCGTCCATTACACTTTTAATTGGCGCGACAAAATTGTTAAACTACTGGAATTGAGTTGCGGTAGAGCAGAGTTGAAGAAGATAGTAGTTTCTAAACTATGTATAAGAAAGTCACTAATTAGTTGTTGCACCATTGCAAGCTTGTGTTAGTACCTATTAATCCATTCGAGCCTGTAAAAAAACCGCATTGATAAACAGCATAGAAAAATATTGAAGTATGAATAACAAATAGTATTAAGTGCATGCTATTTTTAGTCGAAATGTGCTTGCGCAGGTCATGAGTTTCCCATGGTTGTAAGTGCGATTTTGAGCATGAAACGAATTGCGAGGCAAATTTGGATTTATTTGACGTGTTTGGACTTAACTACCACAAAGTTGTAACAAATATGAAATTGTCAATTTAAGGCCGTTCTTTTTCGCCGGGCGCCATACAAGGAGCTCTTGTTATTGGTCCGCTAATCAAGCATAACAATTGCCACCTTCGTCATTAACAATAAAACACACCTTGCATAAATGAATGAAAACTGCCATTTATTGGCGATAAAACTGGCCAATTACCGATTACAAACAAAAAGCGCGTAATGACTTTGTTTGCAAGTTCATACAGGGTGCTTCAGAAATTGTGATTTTACCGCCCTAGAGCATTAAAACGGCCAAGTATGCAAAAAATATAAACTGTCCATTATTTTGGAAACACCCGTTATATTGATGTAAATTATTAAATGCGCAAATTTAAATACAGTTCATTCATTAGGCGCATGCAATCAATCTCGTTTCGAATTGGCAACTATGCAAGTGCATATTAACCAAAACATATTCATTGCTATACACGTTGTAAACACACATGTGTGTGAGTGCATTGCAAAAAGAGGGGAAATGCTCGTAAAAACTTATTATTACAGTCGTATAACAAGTTTTATGACGCTTTAAAATTCAATATGTATTTCTGGGATTATATTCCTATAAGAATAGCGCGGCTGGCAAATACAAAACACGACAAAACATTCAGAAATCTATAAACATTTTAAGATAATATTTATCGCAGCAACAAAGTGCGTCTTCAACATATTGTCTTATTGATTGATAGGAAGCACCGTTGCAAGCACATCATTTTAAATGTAAAACAACGAAAGAACAACTCGAGCCTCGGCGCGAATGGTCTTGAATGGACTGTACACATCACACGTAGTATGTAAAATGTTGTTCTTGTGTTGTGCTTGTAATGTAAAATCGTGATGTCGGTCGGCCACGCTTCTTGCGCTTTACTTTAATTCTTCAGTGCTGTTACGAGTTTAATACTAAACGTAGACCGGCTTAAGCGAAAACCCCAAGATCTAAGAAAAGCAATTCGCGTTTGGCTTGCCTTTATTTCTTTTTTCGTCGACACCCCGGCACATTTCGTTCCAGCGTTGCCTTGCGAAATAATTGATTCTATCGATTGAGCCGGGAAATCGTGTGCGCCATCCAAAATGGAAACGTAAGCCTAGTACATACGTGCTCGTAAAACTATATCTGAAGCACTGCTAACTAGAGACGGTTTCATGTATCGTTTGGTAACTGCTTGGTTAATTGATTTATTTAACCAACCTCCAAATCACGGTTCAATATTTTTTGGTTAAACCATTCTCACACGAAAACGCCTTATGAAAAGTTAGTTATCTAGTAGTAGTGTAGCTATAGATTTGCAATAAGATACAATCGAAACAATTGCACTTAGGTTGAGACTGGTTAAGACCAAAAAATCGGATTGTTTCACCCGTTTGATTAATTTTTAATGTCCATTATTAAATTGCGTCGTTTCTTTGCCTGAAAAAGTAAACTTGGGAATTATCTCGTGAAAACTTAGACTTGGGATTCAATTAGATTTTATCACCAAAACAATAGCCGTATGAGTGAATGAAATGGAATTGAACAACGTAAGGATGTTTTCGTCCTTTTTTTGTTGGAAGCTTTGTTTTTACGCCGGGCGAAATGTTTAGCAGGTTCTTCACTCCTGGCTGACGGAGGCCTAGGATCAGACGCACTCGGAATAGTGCGTGCGTCGTATTATATTTGTATACAATCCCAACATTGATTGCACAGCCAGCTACGGCTCGCCGGCGGCGGAACACTGGGAATCCATTGTATTGGAGGCGGCACCGCCACCGGTGAATATCGAACCGCCAGTAACCGTCTAGCAAACGTCTACCAAACCGGCTACGCACTTCAATACATATCCGATTCGATTTTATGTCGCTACGCTACGCATTTACAGGATGTCCTCCCAAACTGCCAAAAACTGTTCAGGGTGCAAAATTGCACGTAAAAGAGGAGTTGGCTGGCGACGATGACGACGACGACACCGTCGACGAGATCAATATTTGAGGCTCTTCAACGGTGGAGTGCGTGAACAGCAGGCAACACCACCGCCGCCAGTGGTGGCGGTTATTGAGCGGCCCTGAGTGAGGCAGGTTAGGTGACGGTCAAGGGCATCAGCCGACGCCCAAAACATACGCATCTACTATCTCTCTAGTCAATTTCGCATACTATACTAAACGAACATGGACCATGGTGCAAAAAGTAATAAACAGGATAAGGATATAAAGCGCACAAGGACCGAATTCGAAATTTACTGGAAATTTGCACTTTTAGTTAGATTTAGGTATTTTGAATCCGAATCTCAAATGCAGTAAACCATTTTCGTCGTTTGCTTCAAGTTGTAATTTATGGGCCTGCAAACCGTTATAAAGTCAATTGGCAATATATTAAACGCTTTTTGCCAGCGAACAAGCAATACTTCACCGACGAACACAAACAGATGGTTTTTCCAACTTTTCTACACTTCTTCTGCTTTGTGCACAAAACTGTTTTGCTAACTAGCGAAGTTTGCACACTTAACTTCAAAAGACATCTTTAACGAACCAACAAACTAACATTACAATACATTTTTCATTGTAATCTAGACATTTTCAAATGCACTTTAAACTTCACGATCTTATGTTCCATGGTAATTTGCACTTTGTCTCATAATTTTCCACGATTTACCATAAATTACCACCTTGACAGCTTATGAATGCTTATAGAAAAATTAAAAATTCCACACTAGTGAAGAATAGCATATACATAGAGCCCTCTTTTAAAAAGTAGTAGAAATGGGACAAGTGTCAATTCAAATTTTCTGCTTGCATAGAATCCTCGCAATTCCAAACTACATAGTCTCATAGTTTTCCACGATTTAGCATCAATTACCGCCTTGACAGCTTATGAATTTTTATAAAAAAAATTAAAAATTCTACACTAGTGCAGAATGAACTATTCATAGCGCCCTCTTTTAGCAAATAGTAGACATGCGTTATGTGTAAATTCAAATTTTCTACTCATGTGGAATCTTCTATATTCCAAACTCGTTACGGAATATACTATTTTAAAATTGGATGGTAATTATTTCGAATGGCGGCTTTAAGTGGAAATTTAAGTAATCATCACATGGCATCACAAGAAGTATGAAAAGATGTTGTCATCTCTCTAATAAAAATGCACAAGGTCGAATAATCTTAATACTGATGAAGTACTGTTGTAATGTACTTACAACTCT